>PVKC010000337.1:0-10859 GCA_004027635.1 Crocidura indochinensis | reverse complement strand
TAACAGAGCAGTTATTTTACAATTTTTTGTGAATTTTCATTTTTATTTAATCAAGTTTGCATTAAATATTGAGAATGAAAATTAGCAAGCCATTTTCAAATTGAATAATTTCACTTTAGATTATTAAAATAGCTTATAGCTCTACTGTACATAGTCTATTTAAAAGCATATATGTTAGCTATTGAACCAGTTAATATTAGACTTAATTAGGAATATAAACTTATTTTTATTATTTTGCATTCTTCTTCAATTACCACTCATTTGTTAGAGATATTCTCACTCTAATACTATAAACTAATATAAAAACATTATTACAAAATGTTTCAAAATTTAGCAAAAGAAAGAAATTTAATTATTTTAATATAAAATATAACATAATGAGAAATCAGTGTATTGGCTTATTTTTTAATATAAATATTATTTATAATTGACTTGAAATTCAGGAGAGATAGAACAATGTGTAAGGCACTGGCCTTCCACATGGCTTACCTAGGTCTAATTTAGGACATTTTATAAGGTCCCTGAAGCTTGCCATAAAAATTTCCTAAGAATAGGGGCCCGGGAGATAGCATGGAGGTAAGGTGTTTGCCTTCCATGCAAAAGGTCATCGGTTCGAATCCCGCTGCCCCATATGGTCCCTCATGCCTGCCAGGAGCAATTTCTGAGCATGGAGCCAGGAGTAACCCCTGAGCACTGCCGGGTGTGACCCAAAAAACAAACAAACAAAAAAAATTTCCTAAGAATAGAGCCAGAAGTAATTCCAGATGTGGCCCAAAACCTACCATGTGTGGCCCAATTCCCCCAATCAAAGACTCATTTTTACAGTATGTATGAAATAAATGCTAACTCAAAATAATAGATATTAGAAATCATATTTAAGGTTATTAGTAAAGAACTACAATGTATATTACAAACTATACAACGATTTGAAGAAAATACTTAAATAATTTAAGGAGTCAGGCTATTAATTTTTTAGTAAATTATAAATCAGATGATGGAAAATCACTTTAATCTCAAAAAGTGCTTAGATTTTGAGGTATAATTTGTTGTTATTGTTGTTGTTGGTGGTGGTGGTGGTTTTTTGGGTTACATCTGATGACGTTCAGGGGTTGCTCCTGACTATGAACTCAGAATTCACTCCTGGCTTGAGGGGACCATACAGGACACCAGGGATTGAATCAGGTCAATCCTGGGTCACCTGCGTGCATGGCAAAAACTCTACTACTTTGCCACTGCTCTAGTCCCGAGGTACAAATTTTAACAATAAATACCAAGCAAAAATTTGCAACTCAATCAAGTTTTCAAATATGATTTTAGAAACAGCAATTTCCAAATAATGTGACCATAATTTATAAGAAATTTAGTTACAATAAATTAGTTAAAATAGCTAAGAATCCAGAAGATATTACAGTGCGTACAGTTACCTTTCATGCAGCACTTTGGAATTTAAACAGAGTCACCACACATAATCCCTGAGGCCCCTCAGGATGTGATCCCTGAGGAAAAAGACCAAAATAAGCTCCAACTATCATCAGATGTGACACAAATCTCTCCAAGTACCCCACCCCCAAAATAAATCAGCTGAAGTGAGTCACTTTCAAACCTTGACCTATATGGTATGTGTTAACTTCTTACTAGAATTTCAACTTAGACTTCATTTTTTTAGTTTTGGCATTTGCAGTAAAAGCACAATCTGGTTGCATTCATAAAAGCCTATTAATTGAAGCTCCATTTATTTGTAGTGCAGTTATTTCTATCAGATGAACACTAAGACCTTAGATCTGTTACTTTAAAAAGGTCTCAACACCAGTAAAATCCAATGTAGGAAATTTTATTTGTACTGGATACCATGTTGCCTCTTCAAAAAGGTGAAATGCAATAAATCTAAAATTCTAGTACAGTAATTACAACTTCAGAGATGTTCTCAGATTGAATAAAGTAGTAAAGTAACTTTTTATCATGTGTGGACTTTGAACAAAGGACAAAAAGTTAATTGACTAAAATGATAGAGTTTACCTTTAGAAGGAAAGCCCATTAACCTGTAAAGTCACTCAATCTCATTGAAAAGAAATTATTTCACCTCTGTATTTTCACTATAAAAATCATCATGTGGATATATTATTCTTAAACTTAAAGTTAAAATGTTTAGTAAAATCCATTAATACAGTTAAATAACTTTACGTTCCTGGCATTCACTAAAATACTGCAAACATAAATTTGTTACTGTCATAGAAGAATATTCACATCATTGAAAGTAATAGAAGTTTTGGCCACACCAGATAGGATAAGGGGTCATTTCTTGCTTTGTTCTCAGGAATGACCTAAAGGGATCATATACAGTATCAGTAATTAAGATAATTTATGCAGTCTTAATTGGTGTATACAGCAAGAAACTTGTCATCTGAACTCTCACTCTCTCCAATAAATTTGTGATTGCTTCTTCTATACTACATCTAGTTGTGTTCAGGCTCACATCTTTTTTTGTTCAGGCTTACATCTTGTTGTATGTTCAGGGTATTACTCATTGAACCATCTGTGATGTCTGGGATGAAACCTGAGTCAGTAACATTAAAGGTTAACCTTAACTCTTGTGCAGTACAAAACTAAAATTATTTTTTGCCTATTCTAATTAGATTTATACAAAACGTTAGATAATTTACATTAAGTTTAACATGTATTTTGCAACTGTGAATTAATAAATTTACAGCATAGCAAAAACTATAGAATATATAAAAATGTATCAGTTTGCATATATTCAGTTATTTGAATAAGATACACCATTTACTTTAAAATTAGATTTAAAACTACATAATTATTACTAGAAAGAGAAATTAATTTTTGGGTGTTGAAGAACATACCCACTAGTGATCAGGTCAGGGATTCCTCCAGCTGGGACTTGGGGGACCTTATGTTGGGACATAAATTGAACCTGGGTCATTCATTGGCTAGCAAAGAAAGCATCCAACCCAATGAACTATCTCCAATCTTGAAAGGATTATTTTATTATAAACTCCATGTAGATTTAGCTCACAAGGATAGAAAAATATCTACATTACTAACATATATTATAATATATAATTATATGTAATATATAAAATCATATATAGTATATATTATATAATGTAACAGAGTAATATATACATATACATTATAAATGAAATACTAAGCATTCATTATAAACCTAAACTCCATATTCTAAAACTGCAGCTGACCTGTTTTATATCCATATTATGTTTAAATTATCTGAATGACCAACTTGGGACCAACCCCTTTTGATTCTTAGCGTTCCATTTGATACCATGAGCCTATAAGGAATAATTTTTGAGTTGCAGAGCCAGGAGTAACCCTTGAGCACTTCCAAGTATGGTTCCAAACAAACAAAAATTAATAATAATAAAAGAAAAAAACTCATAGTAAAATTTGTCTTGCTCTATGCTTAAAACATTTTTGGTTGATTCGGTTTATTATTTACTTCATATTATTAAGAAATAAGAAATCAGAAATGAAGAAAGAAATTTAT
The DNA here is from genome assembly GCA_004027635.1 of Crocidura indochinensis. Taxonomy (NCBI): domain Eukaryota; kingdom Metazoa; phylum Chordata; class Mammalia; order Eulipotyphla; family Soricidae; genus Crocidura; species Crocidura indochinensis. The sequence continues at coordinate 7,339 of PVKC010000337.1, read as the reverse complement.
AAGTTAAAATTAATGAGATTCCAAATACCATAATAAACCAGAGAACATAATGAAAAAACAAACATGTCAATGAGAACATAATATATAATTATTTTTTATTTGTTAAAATAAGTTTTTCTTCCTATTCTTTTTTCCTTTCTTTTTTCTTTTTCTTCTTTTTTTCCTTTTTTTTCTTTTCTTAAATGAGGGTCTTTCCACCAGCAATGTTGTCCTCCCTTCATCCCTGTTCCCAAGCATATATCCTTTATCTACCTCCTTTATCCCCCAGAATGCTAGTGTAACTAAGAGCATATATGTTAACACTAATGTAAACCTTTATTTTTTTTGCAGTTACAGATATTTTTACTAGTGGTTTCTTAAAGGTTTGGAGTCAAAGGAGCACTGTAAAAACAATGTCAGTGTGACAATTATCATTTGCATGAACCCACCAAAATATGGGGGACATGGAAAGGAAAAACTTTGGCCTAAGTACAAGGAGACCCTACTCCTGATGTTTCCTGACATAAGACCATTTCTAGGCTCCATGCAAACTAGTTTGTCTGAGAACATAATATATAATTTTTGTGTATTAAGAGGTGTTTATATTTTCTGTTTGCCTTGTTTGTTTTGTTTTATTTATGTTTTTCTTTTTGTCAAAAAATGGCATGTTTTTAAAGTTTAATGTGAATACCTGCAATAATAGTGTTATAGTTTAAAAAATACTAATAAAACTATGTCTTGGTGATTCCAGGGTCAAAATGATACCATATAAAACTTAAAAGATAGAAGAAAAATTAGAATAAAATTAGTATAAAAATTATGGATGTAACATACTAGTAAACTCTGGTTAAAAAGGTAACAGTGTAACTCAAGTTATTTAAAAGTGAAATTTTTAGAGATCATTAAAGAAGCACTTGAGAATATCCAAGGAAAAAGTAAAAAACGTCCAATTACAATAATAAAACATACTATGTTCTTAGAGTAAAGTAAACATATACTATAATAACATCCATATGAGGTATAAGAAATAACCTACAACAGATATGATAGGAAAGAAAATAATGTCATTATAATTTTAGACAAATTAACTTTCTTATATCTCCAGGGTCAATATTTTAAGAAAACATACAAAAGAAAACGTTTAAATCTCAGAAACATATCTTGCTATTTTGTTTAACTGATATTCATTGCAATTCAAATAAATCTATAAGTATAAACTGTTTTACAGAGGATATGGAAGTTTTTACAAGTCCTAAAATAAAATTCCATAAATGTGACACAAATGTGACACAAATACTACTCTGAAAGAATTTCTTAATAATTTTTTAGTGATTTTCTTCTACTTATTATTCTTCAGTGAGAAAGGAGCCAGTGATGATACTTCAATTGGGGCCACATAATTATCATTTTTGGTAAGTATGAAATTACTTAGTTTAAAATTAAATAATATATCCATGAATTTTAATATCACTTTAAAGATTTTATTATAAGAGAATAAATTTACAAATAAAATTTGTTTCTACTCCTAGGGCTAGAGATTTGGCTCAAGCAGTAGGGCATTTGCCTTGCATGTGCTACCCTAGGACTGACAGCTATTCAATGTCCCCGTGTCCCATATGGCTCCAAAACCAGGAGCGACTTCTGAGTGCATAGCCAGGAATAAACCATAAGCATCACGAGTGTGGACTCAAAATCAAAAATAAATAAATGAATTATTTATTCTCTAATCCAATATAAATTTAACCTCAAATATTTTGGCAATACTTGCTTTTGTCATTTATTAAATTATGTGCAAATAAATTTTCTACCACTCATGTTGTTGAACATAATTCATTTTGAAAAATTCCTGAAAAAATCTGCTTTATAGTTTATCAAAGCTACATGTTTGGGGGGTTTTGGGGAGTTCACACCCTGTGATGCTCAGGGATTACTCCTGGGTATGGGCTCAGAAATCGCTCCTTGCTTGGGGGACCATATGGGACACCTGGGGATTGAACCACTGTTCGTCCTAGGTTAGAGTCAGCAAGGCTTTACCTCTCTTCACCACTGCACGGCCCCTGAAATCTACATTTTTAAACTGTTAGCATCTCAAATAGATGATCTAAACGAATGGATATATATATATATATATATATATATATATATGTGTGTGTGTATATATATATGTATATATATATGTGTGTGTGTATTTGTTTACTAATACTCAAATATGTGAGATTGATATCCACCTCTTCAAATTTAGGGATTAGAAATTATATTAGGAATTTAATCCATTGAACAAAGAAAATAACAAAATAAGTACAAGAATATTTGTAGATATAAAATATATAATGTAAGTATTATGTTGCTTGGTATTCTCATTTAGAAAAATTTATCATGCAAAAATAACTCCATCTTTTTGGGGGGTGGTCATACATGGTGGTGCTCAGAGCTTTCTGTTGGCTGTGGTTTAGGTATCACTCTAGGGAATGCTTGAATATTATATGTGGTGCAGGTGATTCAACTGAGTCAGCTGCAAGCAAATCAAACACTATATCCCTTAAAAGATCTCTATTGACCTAGTACCTTTCTTTTCATTGTTGTTTTAATGAACAAGGATGAACTGAGAGATGGGCAAGAACTGAGAAGAAGAGAAACTCAACTATAAATGGATGGAAACCAGGGGCCAAGTTGTCTCAAAAGAATTGGTAGTGTTGAAAAGGGACAGCACTAAATATCCAAGCCAAAGTCAGCAACAATGGAATCATGAGACCAAACTTTACCAATCTAAACTTAAAGTGGTTTGTTATACTGGCAGTCTGGGGTTCAGGGGGAATGATATGGGATGCACTCAACATTGATAGAGTGAGGTGGACTGGTGATGGGATTTACCCTGGTTCACTGATTGTCTGAAACTCAACAATGAAGGACTTAGTAATTCACAGTGGTTTAAAAAAAAGTAAATTAATTTTCACAGGTATGTAGAAGGGGATTTTCACATAAATGTGAAACTCTAAAATGCTGTGAAAGAGGAAGAGGGGATATGGAAGCAATGAGTCTTTATATTAAGTCCATTTGGTTTGTAAGACTTTGCCATTAACCAGTAGGGCTTCCATTTTACATATCAAAAACCCATCTGGGCCAGAATAGGCTTTTTCCCCCAACCATTTCTCTATCACAGGAGAATCAAAATCTAATTTTCCAATGAAGACTGCGGTTCTGGCTAGCTTCCCTTTCTCTCTCTCCAAGTTGTTGAAAGGCCAATAGTTCCATATTACATCTCTCTCCAGTCTGGTTTGGAATTTTTCCTTTGGTGTCCCAGGCTCACTTCCCCTTTTCCCTCTGGACTGGGACATGAAGATTTATCCACACTTTGAAAGCATTGGGGGTAGATACTAAGTACTAGGGATTGAAACCAGGAACTCACAAGTGCAAGGTATGTATCAAACCACCTAAATTATATCTTGATCTTAAATATCTTCACTTTATTTAAAATACATTGCAATTTTATATGACAAGTTTCAATTTATATTGTTTTACTTAACTTCTAAATTTTTAAAAAATGGTATTTCAGTGGTGATTGTTATATATTATTCTTTTTACCATTTATTTTCTATTTTTGTTACTTTTTATGATTAAATAAATGAAACCCTAGGATAAAATTTTGAGCAAAACTGTCAGATTCATGAAGTATTTTTATGCAAAAAGTTAGTTTCAAGGGCAGTTTAATATTGAATATTAAAATTAAAGGATACTTAAAAATCTAATATTCTACAAAAAATTTAAAGTGAACCACACCTTTAATTTAATTTAATTTAATTTATTTATTTATTTATTGGTTTTTGGTCTCACCCGGCAGTGCTCACGGATTACTCCTGGCTCCATGCTCAGAAATTGCTCCTGGCAGGCACGGGGGACCATGTAGGGCCCCGGGATTTGAACTGATGACCTTTTGCATGAAAGGCAAATGCCTTACCTCCATGCTATCTCCCGGGCCCCTAACCACACCTTTTAGTTGAAATTTTATTTTATAAAATTTAAAGTAAAATATTATGATTAAAGGTTCAGCTGAATTGTTGTATATGCAATGAATCAAGATATTATACACCATTAACCTTATTTCATTCTTATTTGGAACATATATGTCCAAATTTCACATTACAAAAATAGACTTAAAACAAAATAACTCTGCTTTTATTTACAAATATAAAGTTTGAATTTGTAGAAAGCAAATATACCTGAGTTGTCTATTTTCTTCATTAAATTTTAGATTAAAATTCAGGGGTAAATAATACAACTTGGCTTGTCTGGCATACATAAGGCCTTGAATTTGATCTTTAATGACAAATACCAACCAATAAAACAGTAGAAGATGGAGAGAATCCAAAGAGCTCATAAACAAAACCTAATTTTGACCACAGAGCATCTATGTGAATTCTTAGTAACTCAAGGGATGACTGGGTCTGTGCAGTACCTTATGAACTGGCTTGGAGAACAGATTTCGTTCTCAGAAACTTATGGGCAGGCTCCAATTGATAATAAATAAATAAATAGACCAAAGAGTAACTTCAATTTTCTTTTGATTTCTAGTCTTTAAGTTTCTTAAAGAATATGCATACATTTTTAAAACATTTATGCAATCTTATGGGGCCAAGCAGTGATGCACAAATTGCCTTGCATGCACTAACCTAGGATGGACCGAAGTTCAATCCCTTGGCATCCCATAGGATCCCCCAAGCCAAGGGTGATTTCTGTGTGCATAGTCAGGAGTAACCCCTGAGCGTCCCAGGGTGTGGCCCCCAAAACACACAAACACACAAAGAAAAAAAAATATCTGTACAATCTTATTTAGCCTTAGATACTTCATCAACATATAATACCAAAACATTTCCAAAATATAAGAATTTTAATAGTGTATTAAAAAGATAGTGATATTTAAATATGAATACTTATTTTGAAATACTGGCTATTTTTAGTGTTAAAACTTCATTGTCGGGGGGCCGGGCAGTGGCGCTGGAGGTAAGGTGCCTGCTTTGCCTGCGCTAACCTAGGACGGACCAAGGTTCGATCCCCCAGTTCCCCATATGGTCCCCCGTGCCTGCCAGGAGCGACTTCTGAGTGAATAGCCAGGAGTAACACCTGAGCGTCACCAGGTGTGGCCCAAAAAACAAACAAAAAAAAAAATTCATTGTCATGAAAACTGCCTTTCTGCCTTTTAGGTATGTAACTGTTTACTTAATTTGAAAACCATGGACATTAAATACTAAGCAAAACATAAAATAAATCATTATATTTATTAAAATATATTTTTATTTTTCTATTGTTTAGGATTCTGCTACAAAAACACATGAATGAGGGACCAAAGTGATGCCACAGTGATAGAGTGTTTGCCTTGCATAAAACTGACCCAGTATAATCTAAGTTTGATCCTTGGCAACTTATATGGTCCATAACCAATAGTTAAAATTACTATTTCATATTATCATCTATTCATATATATACTGAATAATGGAATATAACATATTCTCTTCAGCTGTGAGATAAAAAGTTAAAACATAACAATGTTCTTTCTAAATGCTAACATTTACATGTAACATATTATAATTTCCAGATTATAAAATAAATAATAAAGCTGATGTGCACACATATGCTATGTATGTATGAATGCATATTAATTAAGTGAAATAAGTATTGATTAAATTCAGTTGGAAAAGATTACACAGGTTCAAAAACTCAGAAGTGTTCAGACTTTATTCTCACTTAATGTTCAAGGATTGCTACTATGGCTGGTGGAACATCCAGATCTGAACACAAGTTAACAACATCCAAGGCAAGCATATTAATCTTAATATCCCATTGTCCCCTAGAATGTGTACTTGTATTTGTAGAAAACAAACAAGCAAAAGAACAAAAAAAAGAGCAATTGTTCTAACAGGATATGTCACATTGTTATGGATGAAAAAGAGAGAACAGATATAACAAAATATAAAAGACTGACCAAATCTTCAGTAGATTTGGGAAAGTTATTTGATAACTGTTCAGCAGTAAAAAATTGGTCTAAATACCCTTAATGTTTTTAAAAAGAGATACATAGTGTACTGTGAAATTAAAATGTTTTATCTACCCAGGCAAGAAGATATGTTGAATTATTAGTGTGTTCTTCATAAGGAACAGTGAAACTCTTTTGTTTTTCTGTTTTTGCCTCCTAGAAGACAGAGCACTTACAGTGGATTTAGGTTCACTGTCATTGAGAGGTCAACTTGAATCTTGCATAAAGGATATTCAGTGAATGTGATTGCATAAGCAAAGGAAAGTTAGCTGGGAGAGGAAAGTCACCTTTCGCATCTGACAGGTAGACTTGCCTGCATGGAAGCTTGAAATGCAGATATGAAGAAAGGTGTTAGAGCACATGATATGCATGTGTTCAGTGCGGAAGCAATAGTATGATGGGGACATGCTTGCTTTGCACTAAGTTAATTTAGGCTTGAGCCTGGTATCTTATACCACTATCCTGCTTCCAAAACTTGGATTGAGCCCTGACTGCAAAACGGAGTAGATTGTGAGAACTGCTGGTGGTGTGGTCATAAAACAACATAAAATAAAATTAGACTCTGGGTACAGTCCTCAACAGCTCCTCAAAATAATGAAGTTACCTTGGAGGTGGTCCTCAAGATACATGTTAGACGTAACATCTGACAAATGCCAGATGTTGATGACTGACAAAGTCCAGAGATATATTTAGTGGGAGAGCTTCTGCATCTTAACTAAGATGTGCTGAGTTGCTTCCCGAACAATTTCAGAACCGAATGAATTTATCTTGGAGTCACATTCGTGGGATTCCAGTCATCCAGGACTTCTGCTGTAACTCAATTGCCTCCAATGAGAAATAATAATTAAAGAAGAATACATTAAAGTAAATAATTTAATTTCACTAGCAAAGTTTATATAAAGGTACCATTCTTATATCTGGGCTTAGTTTTACTTTTTATATTGTTACCTATTATCATCTATTTTTCAACAATTTTCATGTTTTTATATTTATTTTTGTATGGTTTTGTTTTGTTTTGACTTAGGGTTAAAGAAGTTGAAACAGGGTTATGCCTGGCTCTAGATTCACTCGTTTCAGGTCTCTAAGTACTAAACTGAGGTTGTTGCATGCAAGGCAAATTTCTTACCCACTATTTTATCTCTTTTGTCTCTGTTTTGCTTTTGTGAGTCATCTATTTTTTCATTTGCTTTTGCTCCATCAATAGGAATCACTTAGGGTATGACTTTTTGGTTATGGTAAGGGTCTCTGCCTAATATTTTAGTACAATGAAGTCTCCCTCATAATACCATAGAATAATTCACATACATTTGTGCATATACACAACAATTATAT
>PVKC010000336.1:61066-72653 GCA_004027635.1 Crocidura indochinensis | reverse complement strand
GATGAGTTTAGTTAGAGAAATAACTACATTTTGAACTGTCCTAATAATGAGAATATATGAGGGAAATGGAGAGCCTATCCAGAGTCCAGGCGGGGGGTGGGCGGGAGGAGGGAGAACTGGGACAATGGTGATGGGAATGTTGCACTGGTGATGGGTGGTGTTCTTTACATGACTGAAACCCAAACACAATTATGTATGTAATTAAGGTGTTAAAATAAAAAAATTATATAAAAAATAAAATAAAATAAATTAAAAGGTTATTCAAGGGGCCAGAGAGATGGCTCAGTTGTGGGGTGTTTGCCTTGCACGTGGCTGACCCAGGACTGATCTCAACTTGATCTGGGGAGTCCCATAGGGTCCCCCAAGCCAGGAGCAAGAATAGATTGGAACACACAGTTCTTATATTAATTACAACAGACTATTTCAACTCTGGTAACTTAATGGAAAACTTTTACAGAACATTATGAAGATTTTGAAGTTAGTAAGAAAATCTACCTTCTTCCTCCCATGTGGAAATTTTCTGAACTTAGATAAAAAGCTAAGGATATTCACTTTCTAAATGATTCCATTTCAAAAGAAAGCCTACCAAGTTTTGAGAGTACCACTCTAAGGAATATTAAAAGACACAGAAATAATTTACAGAGTTTTTCTGATGTAAATACTCAAGAGATGTCAAGGACACCTCTAGTCAAGAGGAAAAATCTCTTTAAGTATAGTATAGTTAAAAGAAGCATTAAAGACCGTAGTCACTTTATAACAAATTACTAATTCATTAGTTTTCAGATCCCATTTTCCCCCATAGGAATAACAGTGTCCTTTTTACATCTATTCTGTCCCAGATCATTCAAAAGACAAAAGAAGACAATTTGCTTACTATGTATAGACAATAAAAAATTATAAAGGTGATCAAGTCATCAGTTATGGAGATCTTAGCATAAATTATGCAATAACCATATGCTAGCTAATATTTCTATAAATGTACCTAACTTGATCTCTAGACTTCCTTTCCACTGATATTAAAATATGCTGGAGTTACAAAATGATGTAAATATCCAACTTTACTTTTTTGAAGGATTTAAAATAGTCATTGTTACTTAAAATAATCATTCTATAAACCCAAATATTATGACTTTTTCTTATTTAAAGAAGAATATCTATGAACATTTTTTGGATCGAGTAGCTTTATTTTTTTTATCAATAAGGCTATTTTACAAGTTTCTACATTCTCCAGGAAGTTTAATTTACAATGTCTCAGGCCTTCAGGATACTTCTAACACTCTCTCATAGAAAACAGACAGAGAAACTGGATTGATAGTAGAGCAGCTAGAGCACTTTCTTTGCACTGTAACAGTCTTTTGTTTTCCTCACCCCTCACTGTAACAGTATTAAATCAACTATCCACATTCCATATGTGCACCCTTGACTTTCCAAGAATTACTGAGAGTAGATTCAGGACCCTAATATTGAAAACAAAAAAGCCCAGTTGCCAGACTTGGTCCTGAAGACCAGTTTGGCATGGGGGAATCTCGGCCTCCTGGAATATGTGGTCAGCCCAGAAGGCCAAAGCCATTGGCTAACTGTCTGCCCAGATTCCCATTCATATCCATAGGAGAGAAGCAGGAATCCTCCCATGATTGTTTTTTAAAATAATAAAGTAAATTAAAATAACTGTAATTGCGTTTATGTGAAACTAATGTGAATGGGGTTGTTTTCTTAATACCCATTTTTTCCCTATCGTTATTGGCGTATAAAAGGCCATTGATTTCTGTGTGTTAATTTTATAGCCTGCTATATTGCTATATGCATCAATTGTTTCTAAATGTTTTTTGATAGACTCTTTAGGGTTTTCTAAATATAGTATCATATCATCTGCGAACAGTGAGAACGTGACTTCTTCCTTTCCTATCTGGATTCCCTTAATATCTTTTTCTAGCCTATTAGCTATAGCAAGTACTTCCAATACTATGTTAAATAGGAGTGGTGAGAGGGGGTAACCTTGTCTTGTACCAGAGTTTAGAGGGGAGGCTTTCAATTTCTCTCCATTGAGGATAATATTTGCCATTGGCTTGTGATAGATGGCCTTGACTAGATTGAGAAAGGTTCCTTTCATTCCCATCTTGCTGAGAGTTTTTTTTTATCAAGAATGGGTGTTGAAACTTATCAAATGCTTTCTCTGCATCTATTAATATGATCATATGGTTTTTATTTTTCTTCTTGCTTATCTTGTGTATTAATGTTGATGGATTTATGAATGTTAAACCATCCTTGCATTCCTGGGTTGAAACCTACTTGATCATAGTGAATGATCTTCTTGATAAGGCATTGAATTTGATCTGCTAGAATTTTATTGAGGATCTTTGCACCTGTATTATGAAGGATATTGGTCTGAATTTTCTTTTTTGGCTGTATCTCTGTCTATTTTTGATATCAAGGTGATATTGGCTTCATAGAAGCTATCTGGAAATGTTCCTGTTTTTTCAATTTCATGAAAGAGCCTGGCCAGGATTGGTAGTAGTTCCTCTTTAAAAATTGGAAAGAATTCATTGTTGAATCTATCTGGACCTGGGTTTTTATTTTTGGGCATACATTTGATTACCGTTTTAATTTCCCCAATAGTGATGGGGGTGTTTAGTTATGCTACATCCTCCTTGTTCGACCATGGAAGATTATAAGAGTTCAAAAAATTATCCATTTCTTCTAGGTTCTCATGTTTCGTGGCATAAAGTTTCTCGAAGTAATCTCTGATTACCCTTTGAATCTCTGCAATATCTGTAGTGATCTCCCCTTGTCATTTCTAATACAGGTTATCAAGTTTCTCTTTCTTTGTGAGTTTTGCCAATGGTCTATCGATCTTGTTTATTTTTTCAAATAACCAACTTCTGCTTTCATTGATCTTTCGGATTGTTTTTTTGGGTTTCCACTTCATTGATATCTGCTCTAAATTTTGTTATTTCCTTCTGTCTCCCTACTTTTGGTTCCTTTTGTTGATCATTTTCTAATTTTATTAGCTGTGTCATTAGGCTATTAAGGTATTCCCCTTCTTTCTTCCTGATGTTTGCTTGCAAAACATATCCCATATGATCCACCTATACCACTCCTAGGGATATATCCTAGGAACACAAAAATACAATACAAAAATCCCTTTCTCACACCTATATTCATTGCAGCATTGTTTAAAATAGCCAGATTCTGGAAACAACCTAGATGCCCCTCAAGAGTTGAATGGTTAAAGAATCTATGGTAACATATACATAATGGAATATTTTGCAGCCATCAGAAGAGATGAAGTCATGAAATTTTCCTATACATGATGTATATGGAATCTATTATGCTGAGTGACATAAGTCAGAGGGAGAGAGATAAACACAGAATGGTCTTCCACATCTATGGGTTTTAAGAAAAATGAAAAACATTTGTGTAATGATTCTCAGAGACAAAATAGAGGAGGACTGCAGGGTCCAGCTCCCGACATGAAGCTCACCACAGTAATCGTTTAGTGCAGTCACAGAAATAATTACACTGAGAACTATCATAACAAAATGTGACTGAATGAGGGAAGTAGAAAGCCTGTCTAGACTACAGGCCGGTCTGGAGTGGGGAGGAAGGACACTTGAGATATTGGTCATGAGAATGTTGCACTGGTGAATATATATAAATATATATATTTAAAAATCAAAAAAAAAGAAAAGATAAGGCCTCCCAATTCTTACCACAGGCTGTGTTCTTTACACTGACTGTATAGAAAAAGGAGGTGCCTTAAATGCCCCCATATACACCTCAACCCAGGCAATTTGCCTGGTCTGTATTATGAATTGGGGACAAAAAAAGTAAATAGTCAAAAAAAATCTTCCATTAGTCTGAATTGTTAATTTTTTCAATCGTGCAATGCAATGTTCAAGGTATTTTCTATTATAAAATAAACAGAGCATCAATTAAAGTAAGTGTCAATCCTAGTTAACTATTTTTAATATCCTAAGAATATTGGAATAGGTTCAGTATGCCATTTTATAGATTTGAATCTTGACCGGAGCTATTCTTTGGCTAATTTTCAAGTGAGTTCTCATATAAGTAACTGGATATAGGCTTTTTATCTGTTCCACAAATATAGGGAAATGGCTTGGCTGTTTGACAAAGATATCTGCCTTATATGTCAATCACTTTTGGAAATGACAACTTTTTATTACTTTATTATAGTTTCATGTAGGTATATTTACATGTGCATGCAAAATTATATATATGTATATATATTAATCTCTCAAATTCTGTAAATTTCCACTCAAATTCTGTAAGTGAGAACAAGATAGGAGAGTGTATTTTGTCCAGTTATCTAGAATTTCCTTTGCTTACTGCAAGGCCACTAGCAAAGGCCCAGTAGTGTGTAAATATTACTACAGAGCCCTGAATACCCAAGCCCAAGTTCTCTTCTACCTCAAAGTAAACAACTCTCAGTTCTGACCTTCTGTCACTAAGATCTTTGCCATCTGCATGGTATATTGAACATGATTTCCAAGAAACAATGAAATCCTCTACTGGAAAACAGAAAGTTTCTTTGCTTCTGTTGGGGAGAATAATATTGGTCAATTTACACAGCATTGAATACAGGGACGTTTTTAATAAACCTTAAAATGGAATTGAATTGTGAATTTACTTATGGTAGATTCATTTGAAAACTAATGCTTAGTTTGTCCAGGAATAGACTATATTTATCTTAGAGGAATGTTGCCTGTTTTTTTTTACTTTTCTTAATTATCTTTCTTACATCACCAAAGCCATGGTCATTACAGAATGTTTAGCTGAATTACTTGACTCACTTTTGCAGGAGAATTACTTCATGACAGTACACAATAACAAAATAGTGTCTATTTTATGGGCTGTGAAATAGTTATAGAGATATCCTTCGAAGGAAAAATCACCTAGGAGATTCATAGACCAAACCGACACTTAATTTTAAGGTGGATTTATGAACTAGCCATAATGTGTAGTACTAGGGACCACAATCTTTAACTGTTATATTCTTTCCTTATGGAAGCAAGACATAAAATAAAAGAACATTAACATATTTTGGATGATTATACAGTCCAAGATGAAGCATAGTAAGCATAGTAAGTTCACACTGGAATATGGTGTTTCCAATATCCCTATATGGCAAATATATGTCTCAAAAGCAAAATTCTTCTCTTGGCTGAGTGATGTTCACTACCTAAAGAGAAAAGCAAATATTCCTGCATAAAACACTAACTAGTAAATCCTAATATAGTTTAATATACATAGTATTTATAGATAAATCATGTATTCCAAGCAATATCAACAACATATGTATGCTTAAGAGGCACATTGTAAAGTTTAATTTATTAACTCTGAAATTTCTGTTTCTGTTTGACTATTGTTCTTTATTTTATATATGCATACATATATATACATATATATTTAAACACCTTGATTACAAACATAATTGTAGTTGAGTTTCAGTCATATAAAGAACACCCACCTTCACCAGTACAACATTCCCATCACCAATGTCCCAAATTTTTTTGAGACGGTGGTGGAGAGATTAAAAACCACTCCTGGTCTGTGCATAGAGTTGGCCATGGCCATATATTATGTGGTGGCAGGCACCATTTGAAGACTACTCTAGAATTAAAACTATTAGCCTCATAATTTTTGTTCCCTTAACCTTTTTGTATTTTCTAAGGAATTTGCCCCATATAAAGAATATCTAGATTTTTAGAAAGAAATCAGTTGGGTCCAGTGAGGTGGCGCTAGAGGTAAGGTGTCTGCCTTGCAAGCGGTAGCCAAGGAAGGACCACGGTTTGATCCTCCGGCGTCCCATATGGTATCCTAAGCTAGGGGCAATTTCTGAACACTTAGCCAGGAGTAAACCCTGAGCATCAAACGGGTGTGGCCCAAACCCCCCCCCCCAATCAGTTAGCATAAATGTATTGATCTGCTATAAATTTCTTAGAATGGCTGATACACTTCCTAACTATGTAAACATGTAAACTGATAAAAAATGTATTAAAGTGTTTATTTACTTTCTTCTTTCTTTATTGCCTACCCTTTAAATATATTTTGTTCTAAAATATATCCACCTAATTGTATTGAAAAACATTTAGAGTAATGGAATGCAAGAATATCAATGTGGCAATGTAAGAGGTATGTAGAAGAGTTCTCTCATTTCTTTACTCTAAACTAAAATGATAACAAGCTGTGAACACCCTACTGGAAATACTATTGATTTTTCTGCTTTTATTTTTCTGCAATTCTTTGTAAAACAATTGAACAAATTGAAACAAAAACAAACAATTGAAAAGCTGTATGTATCAAATATCACATAATATTTGATCTGTCTCTTATATGGTTCTCATTACATTGATTTTTGCATAATTAGTGAAAACAGAAACACAAAAGTTTCTAGTCACAAATATATTTTGTTTTATTTCTTTTTTCCTATATTTTAAAGCTTCTAAATATCTACTGATGTCTATTTTAACTGTCAATTAAAAGTAAAGAATGGATTATTTTTGTGCAGTTCCCTTATGCCCAAAGCTTATTCCCTTTCTAATTACTATTTTAACTTTTTTTTTTACTTTTTGGTTTTGTTTTGTTTTTGTTTTTTTTTTTTGGGGGGGGGCACACACAGTGACACTCAAGGTATACTCCTGCTTTGGGTTTAGAAATCGTTCCTGGGCTTGGGAAACCAAATGGGACACGTGGGGATCAAACCACGTTCCGTCCTATGTAATTGTGTGCAAGCATTACCGCTTGCATCACCACTCCAGCCCCTACTATTTTAACTTTTATTATTAAAAAAACGATTTATATATGTTAACAATACTTTTAATTTTTTTCTTGCTTATCTTATTGATACATGTCAATATTTTCTCATTTCTACTCTAATTTAGTGTGATTAAAATTTTAATTAAGGTCATTTTGTCATCCATTATCACCTAGATTTGAAACTTAGTCATATGAATAGTATTAATAATATGAACTACTATAGTTTTTATATTTCTAGACAAATGAATAAAGACTTAGGACAGAAATAGCTCACTATCTTTTGAACATGTGTTCTGGACATATGCTCTTTTCTGGTCCTAATAAATACCTTTTCTATTGACTCCATAAAACTACAGAAAGATTTGGGTTTTTCGGTCTTACTATAGTTTGAACAACAGTTAAACAATGCCCCTTTTTTATTCTCTACAAATTAAAAGATAAAATTATGTACAGTCAATAGTCTGTCAACTCAGCCTCTTTGCAGAAATTTATTAAAATGCTATAAATCTATTCAATATAAATAGTTTCTCAATGTTTCTCTATAGTTTCTCACCATACTTTCTCAAAGATTATATGTTTGTAGCACATTTTTCTTTATTAGTTCAGAATATTATTAGTTCTTTTGTCTTTTGGTCTTTTGAATTCTCCTAAGATTTTTTTTAATACTTTTCTGATACGTATTTGTTTTCTTGTTTTCTGGTAAGTATTTGTTTTACTTCATTTTCTCAAGTTTCCTAATCTACAAAATTTATTACCCTTTCTTGGATATTAAATGAGGATTGTTATATGTGAGGTTTGGTATATAGAGTTAGATAAGGTTGGTAGTGAAAGTCAAGTAAATTTATTGTTTTTATAAATTGACTTAAAATGAATTGAGATAGTACATGTTCAAAATAATTGGAAAGTTAGGGCATTTGTTATAAAAAATGTTTCCTTTCAGTATATTCTTAATACACATTTAAGTATATTTTTAAAGTACATATGAGAACTTCATGTTTTTTCAGAATAGTGGTAGATCAAGCCTTCGCTTCTATAGTAAATGCACACCTATTTTAATTTTGGAAATTTTGTTTTAAATAGGCAGATGGAAAACATGTAGGCAAATTTCAGCAGCCATTAATTATTTATAACAGTTGAATTTCAGCAGCTGTTAGCATTATAAATATTATTAGCCTTATTAGGCATATATAGCAATTTATTTGCAATATTTTATATAGTTTTTAATTAGTGTATGACAGTCTTAAGAAATGAACAAAGGTGGTTATATTAAATCCCAACCAATGGAGACTAAACTTTCAATAGTTATCTCAGTGATAAATGTTGTAGATATTTTAGGCATATAATTTCTTATTATTTGAAGTACCAGGTTATAAATCAATTTTCTACTTTAATTTAATATTTTAAATATGTATTATGATATGATTTCTTACATGGCAATTTTTAAATTTGGCTGAAATGAAACTCTAAAATAAAACTCAATGCTTTTAGAATAAATATTATGGGTAAAAACTTTGTTCTATTTAATTTTTCTTATGGAAAAGCATAGTGTAAGGATCCTTCACAAAGATATTAATGAATTACATGAAAATGTATAAAATAAAAATTAATTAATTATAAAATTTCAAAGTATATCTTTAGTGTATTTTGCTCTGATCCTATGCACTATTTTGATCCAACTTAGCGCACTAATCAGAATCTAAAATTGAAACTTTTCATTGAAAAAATAAACTAAAATGCTAGATAGTGTCTAGAAAATTTTGAATATTGACTAATATTCAGAAAAATACAAAGAAAGTCAATATAAGCATCAGGAGTGATGACTTCTCTTCAAATCTAATGCTTATACTGTGGAAATTATAATGAAGAAATACTCTAAAATAGTGAAGCTCCAAATCCCAAATTTTTTTGTTTTTTTTTCTCATGCAATTTTAAGTATGAGTATGGTAAAGAAAATGTATAAGAAGATAGATGGTGTGCATTTATTACCAAAACATAAAATAGACAAATTACATCTAGATATATATACATAAAATATATATAAAATCAATTTGAATTTTATCATTTTTAATTTTTAATTATGCACCATGATTTAGAAATTCATTCGTAGTTGAATTTATACAATGCTTCACTACCAATCTCACCACCAACATCAAACCCTCTTTATCTATATTTCCAATCTACTTCCCATTATAATTCTTCATCCCAACTTGCCATCTTAACTGGCACCTTGATAACCTTGGTTATTAAACTTTGGGTCTCATGATATCAGTGTTGTTAACTCCATGGTTTGGATATTTAATTCTGTTTTTCTTTAGCACTAATGTGCCTGAATGTCCTTTATTTCTGTCTCTCTATGATTTCTCATCATTCTCCCTTCTGTAACATGAACCTAGGTAAAAAGCATAAAGAAAGGCTGTTTGACAAAATTCCTCTTCCCAATAACCTCTTCTTTTGAGACACCTTACCTCTAGCGCCACCTCGTTGCCCCCATCTTCTTTTGAGATGTAAAAGCCCACTGCATAGTTACCTTTGTATCTGATTTGATTTTCCCCCTCCTGGATTTGGAAATTAGTTTGAATAAAGGAGTTCTGGCTTTGACCTCTGCAGAACGAGAACACCAGGGAAAGATAGATGCCATGAGGCAGAAAGCACACTAATTCCAATGAATCTTTGACTCATTGGCTTGGTATTATTTCTCCACTGCTACTCTACTTTACCAGACCAGTATGCCTAAGGGGTTAGATACATGCCATATGGGACTGTCTCACTAATCTGTGTATTTTTATTTTACACCCTTCCTCTCTATTATTTTCCTTCTCCTGACTAAATAATGTGGCCAAGGGTGTCCTAGGAAGCAGCTCTTAAAACCATTGCATTTTTATGCATTTATTATAAATATTAAAATGTATATCATTCTTTGTTTATCTTATAATTTACTTTGTTTAATAAGACAATTTCTAGTTTTATTGATGTTGGGATGAATTTCATGATGGTATCATTCCTATTAGCTATAGTATCCCATGATATATTTATATATCTGATATACATAATTAATCTTCATGATTTATTCATATGTTCTTAAACATATAGGTTGATTCCAAATCGTACCTATTGTTCTGAGTGCTGGATGAATTCAGTGTGATAAATACATTATTTTGAATAGATTTTTTTCCTGTCCAAATTGATAATAGAAACCCCAAAGTGGAATTGTTGGGTCATATGATAGGTAGATTCTGAGTTTACTGAGTGATATCAGTACTGTTTTCACCAGGGTTCTACATACTATCAGTGATTTCAAGGATAGATCACAGGCCAATCAAGACATTTAACACCCTACCCATTATACTATTGCTATTGCCCCAAACTGATAAATTATTTTAATATTATAAATTTGATTTTTCAATTAAAAACAAGTCGACAATCAGCATTGGTTATTTTTACAAAGGAGCATATAAATAAATACTTATAAACTTAGGAAGATAGTGTATCACTGCCATAGATTCTTCTGTATATTATACTTATTTTAATTGATTAGGACTTAAGATTGAAGCTTCTTTTCTTCGGTAGAAGCTTAGTATATTTTTTAACCTTATATCAATTTTTACATAAATCTATATTTTACATAATATTATTTTTATCAATTGAAAAGACATATCTCAAACACCTACCCTTCTACTAGGCATGAGATTAGTATATTATAAAAACTAAGTATATACTGTGATTTTAATAAAATAAATAGCATTACTTTACATATATGTTAAATTTACTACTTCAATTTAATTTTTTATCAATTGAAAAGACATATCTCAAACACCTACCCTTCTACTAGGCATGAGATTAGTATATTATAAAAACTAAGTATATACTGTGATTTTAATAAAATAAATAGCATTACTTTACATATATGTTAAATTTACTACTTCAATTTAATTTTTTGGGTCTGACAGATGGCTCAAAATTCTGGGTCACTAGAATAGCGAAAGTAATCATTGGGAAAAAGAACATGGGAGGAATTACTTTCCCCAATTTCAAACTTTACTACAAAGCAATAGTTATCAAAACAGCATGGTATTGGAATAAGGACAGGCCCTCAGATCAGTGGAATAGGCTTGAATACTCAGAAAGTGTTCCCCAGACATACAGTCACCTAATTTTCGATAAAGGAGCAAGAAATCCTAAATGGAGCAAAGAAAGCATCTTCAACAAGTGGTGCTGGCACAACAGGCTAGCCACTTGCAAAAAATTGAACTTAGACCCCCAGCTAACATCATGTACGAAGATGAAGTCCAAATGGATGAAAGACCTTGATATCAGACCTGAAACCATAAAATACATAGAACAACACATAGGCAAAACACTCCAGGACATTGAGACTACAAGTATATTCAAGGAGGAAAATGCACTCTCCATGCAGGTGAAAGCAGATATTAACAGATGGGAGTATATTAAGCAGAGAAGCTTCTGCACCTCAAAGGAAATAGTGCCCAGGATACAAGAGCCTCCCTTTGAGTGGGAGAAACTATTCACCCAAAACCCATCAGATAAGGGGCTAATCTCCAAAATATACAAGGAACTGACAGAACTTTACAAGAAAAAAACATCTAATCCCACCAAAAAATGGGGAGAAGAAATGGACAGACACTTTGACAAGGAAGAAATACAAATGGCCAAAAGACACATGAAAAAATGCTCCACATCACTAGTCATCAGGGAGATGCAAATCAAAACAACTATGAGGTACCACCTCACACCACAGAGAATGGCACACATCACAAAGAATGAGAACAAACAGTGTTGGCGGGGATGTGGA
>PVKC010000336.1:7041-60966 GCA_004027635.1 Crocidura indochinensis | reverse complement strand
ATCTAGTTCAACCTTTATGGAAAGCGATATGGAGATTCCTCCAGAAACTGGAAATCGAGCTCCCATACGATTCAGCTATACCACTCTTAGGAATATACCCTAGGAACACAAAAATACAATACAAAACCCCTTCCTTACACCTATATTCATTGCAGCACTATTTACCATAGCAAGACTCTGGAAACAACCTAGATGCCCTTCAATAGACGAATGGCTAAAGAAACTGTGATACATATACACAATGGAATATTATGCAGCTGTCAGAAGAGATGAAGTCATGAAATTTTCCTACACATGGATGTACATGGAATCCATCATGCTGAGTGAAATCAGTCAGAGAGAGAGAGAAAAACGCAGAATGGTATCACTCATCTATGGGTTTTAAGAAAAATGAAAGACATTCTTGCAATAATAATAGTTTTCAGACACAAAAGAGAAAAGAGCTGGAAGTTCCAGCTCACCTCATGAAGCTCACCACAAAGAGTGATGAGTTTAGTTAGAGAAATAACTACATTTTGAACTGTCCTAATAATGAGAATGTATGAGGGAAATGGAGAGCCTGTCCAGAGTCCAGGCGGGGGGTGGGCGGGAGGAGGGAGATTTGGGACAATGGTGATGGGAATGTTGCACTGGTGATGGGTGGTGCTCTTTACATGACTGAAACTCAAACACAATTATGTATGTAAACAAGGTGTTAAAATAAAATATTAAAAAAATCTAGGTCACATTCTTTGTATGCAGGAGATGAAGATACTATGCCCAACACCAAAATGCACCCAAGAAACTCAAAGAGTAAAACCTAAGCATGTTTCTGCAGAAGTCTCTGAGTAACATCAGATGTGATCCAAAAATAAATAACTCCTGTTTACTACATCCAGGAAATAAAATAAAGTTAATAAACTTGAATACATATAACATATACAATTAGCTTTTATATTATGCAAATATTAATCATTTATTTTCTCACAATTTAGTTTCAAGAGGAAATTTCTGCTGAGTAGATTTATCCTAAGTATTTTTGTAGTCTTCTCTTTATAGATTCTTATTTTTTCCTTTTGTCATTTCTTCCTCTATATGTATACATTTCAATATCAACTACTACATATTACTTCATAAAAGGATATCCATTATATTTTTCTCTATATATTCACCTAATACCTTTTCAACATAATAAAAGATGTTATCTTCATATGTAGTTTATTTTTTGAGAATAGGAGAACCACATTTTATGATCTGAAATTGATGCGATTATTTTCAACGTAATATATTAAATTTACTCTCACAAATAATTCCATAACATATTAAGTTTATTTCAACTGTATATATGAATGAGACTGAAATTATATTAGTTATCCTTTTAAATCATAGAACATTATACCATTTTTAACACTAAATTACAAATTGCGTGTGTGTTCTTCCTGGCTTTTGAAGCATGTATCTCTCTTTGCAAACCATATCTATACTAAGAAATAAGTGATATAAAGTCTAAATCTACTGATATATCTTATACAGAAAGATTCACCATAATTATTTTCTATAATTATTTATAAAACTTTTTAGATTATAATTTAAAGCTCTTTTATATGCATTATATAGTTACATGATATGGGATGAAATTAAAAATATATAACTGGAATCTACAAGATGAAATATTCCAGGAAGTGAATTCTGAGACCTTCTGAAAATGGGATCAGTTAGATGCCCTTAACCACCCTAACTCTTCCTTATGGATCAGCATCTGTCACTCACCTATACCACAGTCAGCATAGAAACATATCAGCTTCACAACTAATATTGGAAGAATATCAAGACTCTGAGTATACCAAGGTCACTGGTCTGGGCTAAAATATGTGAGAACTTCTCATAATCAGGATGAGCAGATTCCCCACTCCTACTGCCAGAATAACTAGTAGGCCACACCCAACACTTTTTGGCCACAATCAAGGTGTTCAGGGGTGACTCCTTGTTATGCACTCAATAATTACTAGTGCTTGTAGAACCATCCTTAAATTATGGTATTCCTATGTTTGAGCTCAGGTCAACCAAATGCAAGGCATGTAACCATTGTACCATTTCTCTGATGCCGCACCAAGCATTTTTTATAGAAATAGTCCAGCTCTGTACATGAACCTCTTCAAGTCAACAAGCTGCCAACTTTTTTAGGTCACAGCCACATATACATAGCCTTAACTGTTCCAAACTTCACAACATCTCCAACTCAGTAGAAACATAGAAAGTTTGATGGGAAAGTTGCTAAGAAAACTACGAAACTCAATGAGTGAATATAATAATACACAAAATTCAACAAGTACCAATCAGTTCAGTAAATCCTAATTATTTTGGTAACACCACTGTGAGATAACAGTTATCATAAATTGTCTTTTGTTGACCTATTTTAAGATTACCAATTCTTGTAATAAGCAATATAAAATGAATTATTTTGTGCCTCTAAAGCTTAGGATATTGATGTAAAATTTCAGTGTATACAAACAACACCAGTGCAGCCAAGTATGCAGTATTTGCAACCTGAGAAAGCCAGCAAGCATGCTTGTTCATCCCAACAAGTCTCACTACAAAAGGGACTACTAGTGCAAGATAATTGCTTTCATGTTTTGGAGCAAGTAATATAAAATATTTTGTGTATACTGAGAGGTCATTTTGTGGGAGTGGAAGAACTGTCACACTAGTAGTGTTACTTTTTTTTGGTTATTAAATCTCTGAAACGATCATATTATGACCAGCTTTGCAATCAAAATGTTTAAATAAAGTTTAAAAATAATGATAAGAATATAAGCAAAAAAATCCAAGTCAAATTTTTATCCAGCTTAGTGAAAATAATTACAAAAGATAATGATAACATTATAAATTATGTGAATTAAATATTTAGTAAATTGCTGGTTGGATTTATTTCTCTAAAATAAACCCTTAAAATGCCATGCTAAAAAGAAAAGAAAAGAAAAGAAAAAATGACAAAGAACATGTTTCATTATTTCAACATTAAATATTTATGATGGATTATATTAATGTTACCTAATGATCGTGACCTATTGGTCATAAATATTTTATACTTCATATGTAAATAATACTTATAATGATCATTGAATAAGTCTATTGAATGTAATCTACTGAATGTTCCGGTTCTTGTCTCTGATCATTGTATATATGTGTGGAAGAGAGTCATGTCTGAAATCAAAATGGAACCTCACATATGTGAAGTAAACAGTCTATTACCAAATAGTACTCTAGTCTGTTTATATTATTTATTATTTACTTATTATTAGTTCCAAACGTTTTTCTTTATGGATATAAGCCTATCAACATATGGTTTAAGCCTATAATTTTATCTCCTAAATATGGAAATATGAAATTATAATATTAAAAATATCAAACTATTCATGATAGAGGTCTACTCTTTTCTAAATGAGTTTTACAGTGATTTATAGTGTTTCTGCCTTCAAATCCCTATCAGCAGTTTACAGTTGCCTGGTCAATTGCCAATCAAGCTATGACTGATGATTTTGTCATGCTTATCATAAACAACTATACCAAATATTTAACAAAGATCATGTATAGTAATAATAATAACACTAATGATGAAACATCATAATTACTGTGTGACAGCATTTCTATTTCCAAACCATAACAATTTTCCAAAAAGTTTCAAATAGCACAATGGCAAATTGGGAAATCCTAATTGCAAGCATCCAAAAATAAAATAAGATATAGTATATGCAAACATATACTAAATGTTGTTCTAGAGAGATCTTCCTAAAGATTTGTAAAATTCAGGATTAACTTTTATATTCTATCACTGTTCTGATATAACCTCAATTTTTCATTTTAAATAAATTCTGGAATTATTTAAATTGTATTTAGATTTAAATAATAATATTAAATTAAGATAAAATAAATTTACTATTTTTAGTAATAAAAATTAGAAATGTGTACCTCTTTTTAAAATCTGAACTTAAAATTTATAGATTTTTTATTTAAGTTATTATATATAAATTATAATAATTAAATTAAGATAAAATAAATTTACTATTTCTAGTAATAAAAATTAGAAATATGTACCTCTCTTTTTAAAATCTGAACTTAAATTTTATACAGATTTTTTATTTAAATTATTAAATATATAAACTATAATAATTAAATTAAGATAAAATAAATTTACTATTTCTAATAAAAATATTAGACATGTGTAGCTCTTTTTAAAATCTAAATTTACCATTTCTAATAAAAATATTAGACATGTGTAGCTCTCTTTTTAAAATCTAAACTTAAAATTTATACAGATTTTAGGATCATCTTAAATCTCAAAGTTTAATAAAAATAACTTATCTATTTTTTTAATTTTATTTAAATAAAGTACCGATAGCTAGGGACTTATAAAAGAATAAAGTAATTTTACTATGGATGGTTCAGTATGTTATAAAAATATTATGTGTATTTATATTTTGACTTATTGTTGCTTTAAGCTTTTAATTAAGTAGAAGATAAATTCAAAGTGAAATTGGGATTTCCTTACTTCTAATGTAGCACTTTCATCATTTATGACTTCTGTATTAATTTGTTTCAAAAGTTTAAAATCCCTGAAGATATCCATTATATTTTAAGTTTTTTTTTTTCTTGTGAAAACATATACAGTAGTGTTGTATAACTTTTTTTGCCTATCACCCCCCCATCTTCCAGGTGGGGGTGATTAAGGAGACAATAAAAGAGTTTGTGGGGGAGGCAGGAGAAGTCATTTTGACAGAACGGATTGTGAGGTAGAGGAGCTTGGTATTCTGTCAAAAGGCTTTCTTGCCGAACCTTTTCACCCCTGATTCACGGACTGAATTGTATTTATTTGTTTGTGGGGGATTGGTCGCTGGAGTCTGGTCAACAGGGAGAACTAAGGAGGGATGTTTCATATTGGAAACTTTTCCCTATGGAGAATGTTTTTAAACTCTGGGACCTCTAGCAAGGTGTTCAACCTCCCCCCCCCCCACAGTAGTATTTAGAATTATCTCTCAACTTTTGCAAGAATTTTTTTTCCCATAAGGATAAGTTGTCTTAGATTTTCAAAAATAATACGTTTAGTCTTTGGAATAATAAATAATTTCAAAATAACACAATTGTTTTGTTTATAGTTGTGATGTTAATAATACTGAATATATATTCTAAACATAACAATATAAATATATGTCACAAAGAGAAAACAAACCAATTAGATATTGAAAACCAACACACACAAATTAACTTATGTTGAAAATAAGACTTATAGCTTTGTTTTCATATTACTGTCTTCAATAATCTAATATAACCTTTTACTATTTTATGAAAAATTATGAAAAAAGCATTTAAAATAATTCATTTTATGATTTGTCATTTAGAGCAATTTAAGTACTGCAACATATATTTATCTGTTAAAAATTAATTTATGAATTACATGTTACATAATCCAATTTAATTTAACTCACTTAAGCTCAAACATAACACAGTATAAAATGATATGAATAATATTAGTGAAATCTTATGTTACAATATTTAACACATTTTTATTTTTAATTTAAAATTATTTTAACATTTTATTAAAACCTTTATGCTTTTTCAATCATTTCAAAACAAAACCTAATGCTACTATATATATTTTAGTTTCAGGCGCATACATTCTGTATTATGTTGATGTCTGTTAATAAATAATGGGCATTTAATTTTAACATGACAAAACAAAACACTTCCATCACAAAAATTGTTTCCTCAACAAAGCCATATGTCACAGAAAGTTACAATTTCAATATTCTAGTCTCAAGGAAAACTGACATGCAGTTGTCTCTGAATCCTCATTATAGCCTGCATTCCAAATTCAAATTATATCAATATTTTGTCAATTTTACCATGCATCTTAGTCTAAATATCACTCAGGCCAAAATGTTCTGTTATTCATGTTCTTGCCCTTTTGTCTATTTTCCTCAGATCACAAGGCAATTATTTGTATAAATATAGGTCAGATTTTTATATTCTATATTCAAAACAATATAAAAATGCTTGAATATTTGTCAGCATTAAATTACAAGTCCTTATTACTGAACTCCATTCTAGTCCATTCCAATTTGTTTTTACTGATAAAATTCCTATTTTATTTGAAGTTACCCTGTTATTTTCCACAAACTACTTTCTATCGTGCAATACAGGTAAGTAACTAACTAAAAAGAAATGTGCATAGTTTTTTACACTCACAGAATGGATGTCTACATCCATTGGTTTACAAGATAGAGTTTTAATATTTAGTGGAAACGTCATTCATCATAACAGAAGTATAACTATGGTTATAAATTTAATCATATATATTGTTTATGTGTGAGTTTTATTACATGCTCTTGACCTCAGCTCAAAATTACTCAGCATATTAAAATTCCTATATTTATTTTACCTTTATTTCCTAGTAAATTCATTACTGAATAAGTTTGCTAAGGTTTCTGTAACAAAATATCTAGTGAAATACTTGAGTGAATGATAACATATTATCTCACTCTTCTGAAATCACAAAAAAGAAATCATAGTATCTATATACAAATGTTTTTCATTGCTATCACTGTGGTCTTTATTCTTGTACTGCATTCCTTCTTTAAATCTCTTTGACCAAAATTACTTTTAAAAAAATATTTCATTGAAACCATTGTGATTTGTAATGTGCTTCATATTTCGGTTTAAACATAATTTTGGTGCCTGTAAGATAGTGCAGCAGGTAGGACATTTGCCTTTCTCTCAGCCTGGGACCAATCCTAGTTTGATTCCTTTCTTAAAACACCAATAAACCTGAGACCTCTTGGACCTTGCCCTCATCCTTTCATATTTGTGTTTTTCTCTTCTGGGATAGCAACACAATACTAAACTGAACTTGAACCTTTCAGCCCAGTTCACTGATTATGGTCGCAGAGTTTCTTCAGCATAATCATAAAAGGTCTAGTCACCAATTCTTAAAATCGTGATGTATCCTTAAAGATATATTTTGCCAAAAATATTTTGAATGTTATTTATGATCCCCAAAAGATGTCATGGTAATTTATGTCATTTTAATTTTATAGATTTGCAAAGTGCTTTTTTTTAAGAGAAAAAAACGCAAATTATAAAGGGAGAGAAAAAAAGGCAAAAGGAAGAAAGCAATATAATGAGAGACAGAAAAATTATAGTTAATTCATATTTCAAGTATATGGACTCAACAGACATCAGAAACAAAAAATAATTCTCTATGAGTATTTCTAAGAAGGGTAGATCTTGTTTATTACTTAATCTTTAGATTCTTACCTCTAAAGTTATGTAACAATAGTTGTTTTGAGTTACCTAGTTTGTAAAGACAATCTAAGAAAACAACAGAGATATTTTTCATTATACTTCAATGAACATATTTCTAAAACATTTGTTCTCTCTAATATATTTGCTCTACGTTTAGCAGCATAAGTGCATTCAGGTCTCACAGATGATATTTTTGCTTTTTCACGTATTTTTTTTTTCACTTGACATGTTTCTTATCTCTTATTTGTTTCTATTCCAAACTAGAATACAAGAATCCTATAAGATGCTTAAAAGGATTATTAGAAGGTTTCACAGAAATAATAGAGCTAAAATTACAATTACTGAACAAATAAAAACAATGCAATAAAGGGGCTCAATGGTAGACAAGAAGAGACAGATGACAGAATCAGTAATTTGAAACACAAACAGTGGGTAACAAATTATTCAGCACAAGGGAAAATTTTTCAGAAAACAATGATTAAAATAGAATCAATATGATTCTTCATTAAGGTTATTTCATAGAAAATGTATCCATCAGAAAAGTCACAAAATAAATATCAAAGTTATTTATTGTAAATAATACTTAATTGTTTAATATGATGTGGAAAACTAATATTTATTGACTTACATATGATCTTTACTTACTTAAATATTAGTTTTAGACATTAGTACATATAATATAAATTTTATATGAATTTTATAATTGTATATCAGTTTATCTTCTGTTTTGTTACAGTATATAACGATATAGAACAGTTTGAGTAATGAGAACACTAACAATTTCCTCATTTTGACTTTCTAAGTGACTTTTATTCATTTTTAAGAGACAAATATTGAAATATGGTGAACATATTTTTGAAAATATAAAGCACATATGTTGTACAGAAAATAAAGTTATGGGAAACATCATTTAATTATTTTTACTTTTGCTGATATTAGAGAATAAATTTAGATCAGTGCTATCATGTGTGTGTTTTAGAGCCCCATTAATCTGCCTGCTCAGTCTTTATAACAAGTAATGAGTAATGGCATCATTGAGACAACTTAGCAAAGTACACAATTAAGAATAAGATTAGAGTATAATTATCAGTTAATAAGCTGTAGCTATGGTGATACTATGATGTTAATATCATAGTCTAAGTAAAACTGTACATTTTTAAAGAACTTTTAAATAATTAGGTATATTTTACCAGGTATATAATACAATTGTGCAAAAATATTAAGACATGTTAAAGTAAGCAATTTTTAAAAATGAAAATTTCTGGAACATGTATGGCAGATATACTAGTTTAAATTAATAATTTCAGTCCAGAAAGATGGCACGTGGTAGGGCTTTTGCCTTGCACTGCCGACCAAGAACTACCTGGGTTCATTTCCTGGCATCCCAAATGGTCCTCAGAGCCTGCCAGGAATGACTTTTGAGTGCCTAGCCAGGAGTAATCCTGAGAGTCATAGGGTATGGCCAAGAACCAAAATAAATAAATAAATAAATAAATAAATAAATAAATAAATAAATAAATAATTGGAATATCTTGGTTTTTCTTTACTATGCATGATGTAATGTTTAAAAATATTAAATTACTATCAAAATAGGGATGAATTCTGAAAAATAAAATCAATGATTAGAAAACCCATTATAGTATTAAAATTGCATTATTAAGAATGTGCTACTTAAGTAGATAATGCATATAAGCAGTTAAAAACATATGTTCATGTTGGGGCCAGAGCAGTGACTCAAGCAGCAGGGCGTTTGCCTTGCACTTGTCTGAACAGAACTGACCCAGTGATCCATATTGTCCTCCAATCCAGGAGCGATTTCTGAGCACATACCCAGTAGTAACTCCTGAGCATCACAGGTGTGGCCCAAAAGCCACACAAACACACACACAACATATATTCATGCCAGATAGGTAGTAAAATGTTTAAGGATATTGACTTGCATGTGCCAGCCCTAGTTTGATTTTTCACACTTGATTTTTGATCACTTGAACAATATAAAGAAAATATAAAGAACAATATAAAGACCCTGTGTCATTCTATACACAGCACTGCTTTGTGTGGTCCCAATTTAAAAATATAGATGTATATATTTATACAATATATATATATGCAATATCAATGTTATAGCCTCCTTTGAGGATGCTCTTACAAATTTAATTTCCTATTAAGGCATTATGCTTTACAAGTTATTTAAAGTTGAGTTTTAGGTACACATTTTTTCACTGACAATACCACCACTAATGTCATCTTTCCTCAACTAATGTTTAAGGTTCCCACCTCCTTCTCAGAAAAAATTTTAAGTTTAGACTCAATGATAAAAGTATTGTTATTTTTGGGGACGGAGTGATGGCACAAGCAGTAGGGCATTTGCAGTAGGACGGACTGTGGTCATATCTCCTGGCTTCCCATATGGTCCCCCAAGCCAGGTGCAATTTCTGAGCACATATCTTGGAGTAAACCCTGAGTGACACCCAATGTGGCCCCAAAACAAAACAAAAACTAATAATGTAATGTTTTTCTGTAATTTAGATATTTACATTTACCCCTATACCAAACATATACAATATAAAGTTGTGTAAGGTCCATGACCTTCCCTATTATAGCCCAACTAATTTTTCTTACTATCATCATTTCATCATCAATGACTTTCTTTCCTTCTCCTTATTCATCTCCTATAAAGAGACAAGGCTAATGTAGTTATCAGTTGCTGCTTTGCATTTTTTCCTCCCGAATACCATAGTTCATAGATGAGACTATCTTTTTTTACCTTCCTGTAATTCACTTCTAAGTTTCATTATCTACTTTATTATACACCTTCATTATCCACTCATCTGTTATTAAACATCTAGTTTGTTGCAATTTCCTAAATCTTACTAAGAGATGTGATGAATAACGGTGTTCATAAATTCGTCTGAATTGTTTTTGTATTCTGGAGGTAGGTATCAATAAGTGTAATTGGTGAAGCATATGGCAGTTCTATACTTTTCTAAAAATTCTCCATATGTGTTTCAAAGGAGTTGAACCAAAAAAATAAATTTCTACCAGCAGTGAAAGAAAATTTTCCTCCTACCAACAGAGAATGTGCACTCATTTTTATATATGTATTCTTACTGGTGTGAGATATCTCGTATCAATTTAAATTTTGCTTAAATAAGAGACAGTCAGTAGTTTTATTTATATTTATTTTCTTGGTGTGTTTTTTAGAGTGGTATCTATTATTTTATCTACAATATTTTTTTTGTTTTTAGGCTATATCCAGTGACGCTCAGGGGTTACTCCTGGCATTGCAATCAAAAATTGCTCCTGGCTTGGGGGAACATATGGGACCCTGGAGGATTGAACCACTGCTCGTCCTAGGCGAGTGGGGGCAAGGAAGATGCCTTACTGCTCGTGCCACAGCTCCAGCCACAAATTTCTTTCCAATTTTAATAGAGTTTTTGGATTTATTGTTGATTTTCTTTCTCATTTATATTTATTATATATCAGCTATTTATCTGATGTGTTGAGAGAAAATTTTATCTCTCGTTCTGCATCTTTTAGTTTTGGTCTGTCTCAGACATATATTTATTTTTATTTAGAAATGTCCATGCATATGTCTCATAAAAATTCTTTTTTTTTAACAATTATCATCTAAAATCCTCAGTAAAATGTAAGAATAATATACCTATTTGTTAAAAATATTTTAGAAAATATTTTCTTCATTTGTGCTATTTTTTTCTGAGGGGATGGGTTGGAATTTGGGTCACACTTTAATGTTCAGGGCTTACTCCTTATTCAATGTTCAGTGATCTTTGTTAATGTTCAGGGAACCAATGTAGTATTGGATTAATCCAGTATTTCAGATATGAAAAGCAAGCACTCTATCAGTGCATCCAAACCAATTTCAATATTCAAAATTTAATTCTAAAGAAAATAAGTTTTATTAAATCAATATAAGTATAAAATAAAGGATATAATTTTCGAAAACTATTATTTTAATTTCCATAAAATTCATACAATGGAATATTTCACTATTCAGAAATAAAATTTACTATTTCAAAAGCATACTATTAGTTCTATCTTTTTTTTTTTTTTTTTTTTTTTTTTTTTTTTTTTTTTTTTTTTTTTTTTTTTTTTTTTTGGTTTTTGGGTCACATCCGGCAGTGCTCAGGGGTTACTCCTGGCTCCATGCTCAGAAATTGCTCCTGGCAGGCACGGGGGACCATATGGGGCACCGGGATTCGAACCGATGACCTTTTGCATGAAAGGCAAACACCTTACCTCCATGCTATCTCCCGGGCCCCTATTAGTTCTATCTTAATAGAGCCATATGTATGCTGAATTTCTTTCAACTCTAACATGAATATTAAAAATTGTCTTTGTTGATGAGTTTAGATCTATTACTTTTTCTCTTGAGCTTGCTCTTTATGTAGATATGGTAGAGAAGTAAAAAAAGATAGGTAGACAATAGATTATTATATACATAATGATATAAGGATTATTTCACAAACATACATAAATGAACCCACACATTGAACGCTGTTTTATTCATTCTTATTCTAGCTCCTTTTGTAAAAGAAACTAAAACGATTTTTAGCACATATCATCAGGGACAACATTAAAGGCCCAAGTGTTCTCTTGTCTGCTCTTTGGGAGCAAGAGCTATTCAATTTTGCTTCAGGCTTCCAGAAAACAACCCAAGAGATTACATCATTATATCACTAGAGGGTACCTCTTTTGGTACATATTAATTTCTTTTGGCAGGAAGTTTTGGAAGTCAGCCATTTGCTAGTATTCCAAGTACAAATTTTATAGCTACAGATGTTGTTACAGAGAGTAGGTATAGAATATTAGAAGGCATGAAAAACAGCAGTGAATGACATAATTTTTTCACAGTTTTAAAATAAGTATTAATAGAAATGATTTTAAATATAGCTTGAACAAATAAGCTTGTATAATTTTTAAAATATGAATTAATATTTACACTACTACAGACCGAGAAGATTAAAATTTTGTCTGCAAAATCGCTGGTAAAGAAAACTATCTATCCAAAAACTGGTTCTTCTGCTGAAACTTTGTATTCTCAAGAATACTCAATTTATATGTATCAAGGTTTATTAAACCATTAATGCATTTTCAGAGTCATTAGCAGAGTCTCATAAACTATCATTTTCATTAAATGGCTTACAATTAAGTGGCCTAAGCATGAATTTAGGGGATAAAGAATGGGAAAAATGAGATTTATG
Organism: Crocidura indochinensis; assembly: GCA_004027635.1. NCBI lineage: Eukaryota > Metazoa > Chordata > Mammalia > Eulipotyphla > Soricidae > Crocidura > Crocidura indochinensis. The sequence continues at coordinate 48,463 of PVKC010000336.1, read as the reverse complement.
ACCTGAATTACATGCACAAAGATGCTGCTTTAATAGAGTTTTTAAAAGTGTTTTATTCGGTCTTAATATTCCAAATTTGAAAGATAATTAATCTATTTCAACTATTCATACCTCCTCATAACCTAGTTTAAGCAAGTTCCCCTAAGAAATGTTAACTCAGATCATTATTGAAAACAGCATATCTTTAAATTAACCCATTGATTTGCTAATTATATTCTACCTTTAAAAAATTGCGTTAGTTCCACTAGAGGAAAGAGCAAATGATAATTGTGCATCTTGAATTCATTCAATTTATCACTGAAGTTAGAGCTAATTGGCAATGCATTTGAAATTTACTTATTATTTTAATGTATTAAATATGGATGGTAAGATAGTAGAAACACTATATTTTAAACAGATATACAGTCCAAAATTCTTAAAAACAATAACCCTAAGAAGCTTTAAATGTTCTCCAAACTTGTTATTTTTGTACTTTATATTTCAATGTATGGATATTTAAAATATTTCAATAATTTTAAAGGTTGTACTGCATAGACTGTTCTTCTTTAAAGATAAACCTGACTTTTAAAATGATTATGTAAGTTTCAATTAGTTCATATTTAAAAAAATAATGTGAAATATCTTCACATAAATTATAAGAGAAAATACTGTGGGATTAGACTAGATAGTGCTTTATACTGTGACTTTAAAGTAAACTCTTTTATAATTTGGAATTTATTTTTTAGCTTAAGAACATCTGTATAGAAGAATAGTTATATTTTGTATTCTATTACTAACTCTTAAAATATTAAATTATTTATAACAGGTAAGCTGTTCTAATCTATGTATTACTGAGCAAAAATATTATAGCACTGATAACACATATGAGATTATCATAATGTGTTTCTCTTGTAAAACCATTTTTTACAACTTTGTGTTCATGATACATATGAAAGCAAGAAAGAAAGTATTTTTTTTAGAAAATGATTAATCTATGTTCTGGGGAAAATGGAGTAATGTTAATTAGATATGGTAATCATCTTTCTTTTTCTATTTGTTTTTTAATTTTTATTGTGACCAATGTGAATTACAACTCTTCCTCATATTTAATGACAGTGAATGGGGCTATTCCCACCACCAATGTTGTCCTCCCTCCACCCCTATTCCTGGGATGCATCAGATACCTTCCTCGTTTGCCCTCTGAACTGCTAGTATAACAAGTCCCCTTTGTGTGTAGTTTGTTGTAGATTGGGGGTCTTGATTCTATTGTCGTTGTCTTTGGATTTGGTGTTTAGGTCTAACCCTTTTTATTCCACACAAATTTCAAGTTTTAGATTTCAAATTTGAGATTACACCCAGTGGTGCTCACTGATTACTCCTGACTCTGCACTTAGAAATCACTCCTGGTGCCTGTATGCTTGAGGGACCATATGGGATGCCAGGGACAAAATCCGAGTAGGCTGTGTGCAAGGCGATCAGTCTACTCCCTGTGCTTTTGTTCTGACCCAATCATACCCTGTCTTACCATAGATAAAAGTTAAGCATGATTGGATCTGAAACATACAGTACCTCCACCAGTGTAATGTTTCCTCCACCATTGTCTCCCATTATTCTTTCACTCACATAACTGACTGACTCACATGACTGACTCTCTAAGGCAGACACATTTTAAAATATAATTTTTAGCATTGTGGTTTAAAGTATTATTACTTGTAGGGTTCCATACATTATGTTTTACCACTTTATAGTTCCTTTCTCCATCAATTTCCCTCTACAGTAGTAGTATTCTCTTCCCTATCCTATTTCTCTTAATTACATTTAAAACTACATACACATTTGAAACTACATTATACATGTTCAACATAATGTAGCTCAAAACAGCAATATAAAGCTTATTGCCTGAAGATTAATTAAATACCCAGTTCAAATACGCAAAAAATCAGAGAACTACAATAACAAAAGTAATTAATTGAAGATAAGGCAGAACTCTATAATAAGCATAAAAAATCCCATTCTATCCTCCTTCCCTACCTCCCCTACTCTCTCTCCTTTGTTCTTTCCTTTCCAATCCTTCCCCTCCCCTTCTTTTCCTTCTCCTCCCCTGCCCTCTCCTATCCTCTCCTCTGCTTTCTTCTCCTCTCCCCTCTTCTTTGTTCCTCTCCTCTTCTGTTCCCTTTTCTCTCTCCTATCCTCTCTCTCCTTTCCTCTCTTCTCTATGGAAAAAAAAAAACTACTTACGATGTAAAGCAAAATCATGATTTTCTTTATAAATCATTGCAAATACACTTTAGGTATTCACTTCTCATTTTACCTATACAGGTTATAATTTTATTCCCTAAGAAAAATAGAACACTAAATAAACACAAATTTAGCTATAAGAACATTGACTAATTATATTCCTTTCTCCCAAAGCACTCTACATTGGCTTTTATTTAAATGATTGTCCATGACCCCCAAACTCAATATATGCTTTCTGTAATATGACATTGAATCACTTTCAAGTGTTTGAGATTCTTAAGTATTTTTAAAATTTATAGAATTCATTTTGACAGGTCTTTTATGTTAGTAATATGAAAATATAGATAAAATAGAGCAAAACTATGTGACCTAATTAATATCAAGTATGAATTCCAAAAATCACTGATAAATCATTTAAGAAAATACATATTTAATCATTTAAAAATAAACATATCACTTAATAATATACACAAGGCAACACTGGGCTAGCATAAAACAATGAAGCAAAACTGATTGCGAAGGGAATATGTAAAATAAGTAAACAGCTAAAAATTTTACCAAAAACTTTTTATTTGTTTTCACTGAAAAGAAGGCAGCAGAAATATGAAAAAATTGTCTCAAATTTTATAAATTCAAATTTCTATATAAAATGACATGCAATTTTACCTACATATCATAATTATAATATGCAAGCTCATATCAATACACTATTAAATGTTAATTAAGTATAAAATCAATAGTTATTGGAAAATTACTAGTAAACCATTAATAGTAACTAACAAGCAGTTCAATTTTATACAGAATAAATGTAATAGCATTTCAATATATAATAGTTATTTCAAGTAAGTAATTTTTAAACATCAATATGATTCAGAAAAAGGTGAAAAGAAAATACTTTGGTAGTGTTGGTAAGTGTTTGTAATACTTAACAGGTATGAAATGATCTACAGTATAAACCAAGCCAGAGCAATTGCACACACCATACCTTGGATTTAATTCCTGGCACCACTTAATGTTTTCTGAAGGCTATCAGAATTATTCCTGAGTGCAGAACCATAATATTCCCCGACCACTGTATAATGCAGTCAAAGCAAAACAAAACAGAAAAGATAATAAATACATTTATACACACAAACTTCAATAAATGAATGAATAAAGAAGTGACACAACTTCTAAATATGAATAAATCAAAAAGATAAATCACTTTCCAACAAAATTACTGTTACATATAGTAAATCTTTAGAAAAGTATTATAGTGCTCAACTATTAGAGAATTAATAATATCCTGAATAATAGTTAGTTCTAGTTTTATTTTGTGAATTAAATTTCCTAAAATAGGGAATTATTTCTGATATGTTGATATGAAAATATATTGTGAAGTTTGTTAAAGCTAAAAATGCTTAAATAGAACAAAAGTGACTTAGGCTATAAATTAATGATATGGTCACATGGACATGGCTTAGAGAAAATTTATGTGTAAGTATTTTATTTCAAAGCTAAGGGAAAAAATATTTCCTTTTTTTGTTAAGAATTCATGTTTTTAAGTCCTGTTCTAGATCTTATCACACTCCAAATACCTTTTATGATACCAAATATTTAATATATAAGTGATTTAAATATGTTCAGTTTTACTGCTTAGACTATAGTAATATATTTTGATAAATAAAGAGAAATCAGATTATTTTGTCTTATGTAATTAATGGAATTGCTGATCATTTATTAAGGGAGGGCTTATAAATGAGAGATTATATTATTTTTATTTTATTAAAATTAAATTACAGAGATAACAACAATAGCACAGAGGGTAAGGCTTTTGACTTGCAAAAAGTTGACCTTCATTCAATCCCTGGTATCCCATATGGTCCCACACCCAGCCAGGAGTAATTCATGAGTGTAGATTCATGATTAAGCACTGAACACCACAGGGTTTGGTAAAGACCAACCATGCATTTTAAAAAATTAAGTGCATAAATACTTGCTAAATTGTTCCTAGAAGTTTTCAGGAATAAACTCTTCCAATAGCAGTCTTTCACCCAGCGTCATCTTTCCTCCACCAACGTCCCCAACTGCCCTCAGGCCCGTTGCTTGGTTCCTTGGCATGTGCATCTTTGCATGGATTCTGGACACAACGTTCTAAAGGCATGATCATTATTTTTAGATGTAGATGCATCCTTTAAGTTTTGATGACTATAAATATCTGCTTTATGTAAATAACAAAGGAATAGTAGAGGACATAAATATAGAAGAATATTATATCAGCACTATTTAATATTATTATAAAACATAAGCATTATTGTATAATACTAATATATAACATGTTAGTATTAGCGTCTAACCTATATATTAGTATAATTTGCAATTATTCTATACTTATTTTTCTCTATTCAGAAATTTTTTATAACAGTGATTTTGGAAAATTCTATGAAATAAAATACTTCGTAATGATTCGTCCTTAATTTTATTTTTGATTTTTGCCTTATTCACCTGTGCTTAATACTTAGCCCTAAATATCTGTACTTGTATTACCTCTGGCAAAATCAGGCAACCATAAATATTTCTGGGAATAAAACCTAGGACAGAGGTAAGCATGTATCTTAAACCCTTTACTATTTCTAAGACCTTCCTGGCCATTTTTTATGTGTATTTTGATTATTTTTATACAGAACACTGCATAATAGTAACTTCCTGACTTAACATTTCTTGTTTTATTACATTTTCTTTTACTTGTAAAAAACTTGTTGCTCATTTCAATGCTTCTATTTAATAAGTTTGAAAAACCAAGATGTTTGTACTCAAGTCATTTTAAGAACTTTGAGCCCAACATAATTTATTAATAGCTGGCTCACTGATGTTTGACTAGAGCACCTAATTGGTATGAAAGTAGCACAGTAGAAGATAACAGCTTAATTTATATGCAAGAAATCAGAATAAAAGTGTGACATTCATAGCAAAAGCAGAAAACACAAACCAACAGTTCAAGAGAGTCACTCAAATTGACTCAAGGTCACTACTTTCTGTCTTAGTTTTTTACAAAGATTACCATAAGCTGAGAAAAGGGAGAAATAATTTTAAATAAATATAGTAACATAGGGGGAAGTACTCTTTTCACAGTGTAACTACTTGTAAACTATGTATGATGAACAACTATATGACATAGGAATAACTACTATTTTTACTGCAACCAAGTTGAATGAATATATTTTTTTTTATTTTTGGGCAACACCTTGTTGTGCTCAGAGCTTACTCCTGGCTTTGTGCTCAGAAATCTCTCCTGGCAGGCTCAAAGGATCATATGGAATGCCGGGAATCAAACCCAGACCTATCCCATGTTAGTCGCATGCAATGCAAATGTTTTACCACTATGCTATCTCTCAGGACCCGAATGAATATAATTTAATAGTAAATGATAATGTTTAATTCTCCTTAAAAAATCTTGTATGGCAAGGAGTATGAGAAAAAAATGTTCTTATGTTCCCAAGAAATTATTTGATAGTCTCTATATCAAGTTAAAAATTCTAGGACCTGGCTATTACATTTTTAATTATGCAAAAATATTTAATTTATTCATATCTGTTTTTGATGTTTACAACTGTGATTTTTTTCACATCTGGTATATTTATATATAAATTCATAATTTTACAGTACATTGAATTATAGCAATAAAGATAGCTTTTCACATTGATAAATTTTTACTGCATATACAATATCTGTAACTTCATAATGAATCATAAGATCTTATGTAGCAGAGAATTAAATGAACATATATTTAAATGAAAACAATAGACAATATAAAGATAAAAATAGAGAAATAAGCAAATGGTGGACAGGAATGGGAAAAGGAAGGAAAAAGAGACAAAAATAGGTTGCAAGATGAATAATTGTGAGATAACCAAATTAGAAAAATAGTGTGTCAAATAGTATTGAAAAACAAAAATAATATCATTTAAAGTATACAATTCTGAGATAAATATATATCCATATATTACTCCAGTTAATACAATTGATCTGATTATTATTGTCCATCTTTGTTTATAATTGGTCTATATTACTAAATAACTTTAATGTATAATCTCAGATTTTGATAACAATATATTCTTCACAGCACTGAACATTACATTCATTGTGTAATATATACTATTAATTTGACTCACTCTACCCATTTTCCCGCTCCCTCACCCTTTATTTGGTAGCCAATTTCATGTTGAAAGTATCTATGAGATATATTGATTCAAAGAATTTGTTTTTGTTTTGTCCTGTGCTTTAAAGATTTGATATCTGGAAAATGGAATCTAGCGACCTAATATATTGATGTGTTCTTTCTCCCTTCTTCAATGTTTTATATATTTTAATAGTTTGCAAATAATTCTTGTTATGTATTATTTGAAATTTATTAGAAAATGTTAGACATTATTAATAACTACTTTTTTAATTTATGACTTCATTTTTATTGATATAGGCTTTGCTTCCATAAAAATCTTAATACTTCCTTTAATAATCATAATTTTTCTCATACATTTTGATTCTTTATCCCCTTTAACTTGGGTCAGTTACACATTTAATTATTTTATTTCACTGATTACTTCTGCGGTATTAATCTATTTTCACTTCCTTTCATTGCTTATTTAGCTAGTGGTTTGTCAATCTTGTTTATTTTTTCAAATAATGAACTCTTGCTTTAATTGATATTTCAGGTTGGTTTTTAAATTTCCCATTCATTCGCATTCTATTGTAAGACATTATTTTACAACTATATTTCTAAACAAAAAAAAACCCATTAAGGATTTTATGTGTTTATATGTAGACATATATATATATATGATTTTATGTAATTTCTTTAAAGCTCAATTTATTTATATGTGTAGTGCATTTATCAAAATGTCACCTTTTCTCTTAATTCAATAAATATTGCATTAGTAATTTTACTGTTAAAAACTATATTCTTGAGTTAGAGAAAAAGCACAGTTGGTGAAGCTTTTGCCTTGTAATAATAATCAGGGTAATAATTAGGTAATAATTGTAATAATTAGCAGCCCAGATAGTCTCCTGAACCGGCCAGAAATAATTTTTTTCATTTTAATTTTATAGAACTATTGTGATTTACAAAGTTCTTGATAGTTAGGTTTCATACATACAATGAATAAAGGCCAACCGCACCACCAGTGTCCACTTTTCTCTACTAAGATTTTCCAAGTGCATTCCATACAATGTACCTGTTCCAGGCCCATTTTAAGTTTAGATTGTTAAAGTTTGGGTCTTTTGGTTCCATTTTTGTTGTTGCCTTTGGCTAAGATATTTAGTTCTGTAAGTAATGATTCAATCATATCATTTGCAGCTAAATGGATGAAACTGAAAGATATTATGATAAATAAAGTCATCAGAAAGAAGAATAAATGCAGAATGATATAACTTATAGTGGTACTTAGAATAACTTCATAAAGAAATGCAATGATCTAAATGGAAGTTGCCTTGAACACCTTTAGACACAGAATACAGGAATGATTGCTAAGTGCAGAGCCATGAGTATCCCCTGAACACTGCATGGTGTAGCCCCAAAACCAAAAAGAAAGAGCAACAATAACAATTAAATAGAACATTATTCTCCATTTCTCTACTCCTTACAAGAGTGCAAAGATCTTGCTTCAAATGTCTTTATTGGAAGTTCATTGAAAATACTTGGCATTTACTGGGGTGATCTATTTATAGAGTGCAATAGGCGCAATGCTACTATAACTGTCTATTTGTTTTCTTTTATACCTTCTACACTGAATAAGAACATATCTGTTTAGAGCATTTTATTGTGTGAATTTATAGGAAAGAACCTCACATCCTCTTGTGTTTCTGTGTTGCTGGGAGACCTAGGTTACTGCTTACAATATGTTTTTGTGCTGAATAAAGCATCAGAGAAACCAATCCAACAGTTTTTGGCAAAAGAACTTCCCTTCATGATGTATATCTTTCACGTGGGACTTGGAGAGTCTTCTCTCTATGGAAGGTTAGACATTTGCAAGGTTTAAACATAGTGTGTCACTTTAGATATGCTGCATTTCCTAACTTTAGCTAATACATTTATTTGAGTTGATATTTTCTCACATTACTTTTCATATTCTTCCCGCTCAAAAAATAAATGCAATGTGATAATAAAATCCTGGCTATTGCTAAAGTTATTTTTAAAAATCTTTAGCAAAATAATAGAACATACGTATCTGACCTTAGTCTTCTATTAAGTAATATAGTTTTTGATTATTTAAAATTTTTTTCTTTCATCAGTAGTTGGTATAGTATATGGTTTCATGATTCTAGAAATATTAGGATGGTATGTATATCTTAGATCTTTAATCATAAAATTTTTGTTTCTTTCACATAAATAATAATAAATTTCTTTGTTTTAAACACTTATACCTGATTAAAGCAAAGATTATATATATATATATATATATTGCTCAAGAATTGTATTCTTTACTTACTAACATACCCTCATTTATATATTTTTGTTAAATAAAATGAATAAGCAAAAATGATTAAATATATTGTGAATTAAGATTTTATTTTATTTTTTTTTATTTTGAGCAAAGTGGGTTACATATCATTCACAGCAATATCTTAAGTACATATTAACATTGAATCAGGGGAATTCCCACCACCGAAGTTGTCCTCCCCTCACCCCTAATTTTTGCATGTAAGGAAGGCTCTTGTTGACAATAATATTTTAGGTACATGATAACAATATCCGGGGGATTCCCTTCACCAGATAGTTCTCCCTACATCTCCGTTCCCAACCTATAGCGTTTGTCGATTGCTTTGGAGTAGATATTACTTATATTCCTCCTTTCTCTTCTTTCTTTATGTGCTCTGCCATGTTTTTACCCCAAGATCATGGCTTGTGCGTGGTGCTTACCTTTATTGCTGGAATGCTCACTGGATATATTATTTCACGTGACACTCCTTTTGGGACTGCTGGAGTGATTCAACACTATCCCCTGCATCTCTCAAACTGAGGATGAGAGCCTCTAGAAGGACCCCGCCCACTTTTGGGGTATTTGATTTTTACTCCAGTGTATTACTTCTCCCTTCTTCAAACAAAACCATGGAACAAGATTTTAAATGTCTTCAAAAGTATTATAAAAATGATAGCATAGGGGCTGGGGCAGTGGTGCAGTGGTAGGGAATTTGCCTTGCACAAAACTGACATAGGACAAACAACAGTTTGATCCCTAGCATTCCATATGCCACCACCCCCAAGCCAGGACTATTTCTGATAGCAAAGCTATCCTGCACGTCACTGGGTGTGGTCCAATAATAGCACTATATCAATTTATTTTAATTGTATATATATATATATATATATGTTCTTTATTCCCTACAAACAGAACTAGTAAATATTTCTGCAAAAGATATGAGAGTAAATAGTTTTGTCTTGCAGGACATACATATTTCTTACAAGTGCAATTCTGCCTTTGGCATGTGAAAGTAACTATAGAAAAAATGTAAACAAATGATGTTGGTTGTCTATTTTGTTTTATTTCTGGACATAGACTACTTTTCTCGAGCTGTCATAACAAAATATCACATAGTGTGAGTTAAACTCCAGCAATCCAAAAACAAAGCCAATGCTTGTTTTCATTTTTTTTCAGTTACATTTTTTGGATTGCAGATGGTCACCCACTTCTCAATCACATGCAGCCATGTCCTCACATGATTTTTCTTTAATATGTGACCACCTTCTGAGTGTCTTATGTGTCTGAATTTCCTCTTTTATGATAACACCAGCCTGGTTAGACCAAGATCTGTTTTGAGTGTCTAATTTTAACATAACAACTTAAAGTTTATATTCATGACAACATCATCCCACCAAATGCTATGGTGGGAATTAAAACATAACTTTCAACATGCAAATTATAAAAACAGCTTTTATATACATTCCTTTATCCTAATACTTTTCAGGAATTTATAATTCTGAGAGACTTTAATACCTTAAAATCTAGAAATACTTATACACACGGCGTAAATTTTACTCATGGACATCATGGACTGTAGTTATTCATTTCCTTCCACAAAGAACTATCTTTTCCATACACATTTCATTTCAGTTGCCTCTGATCAAATAATATATATTTTCTATCTAAACAACATATAAATAAAATAAATACAATTATTCTTAATTTGTATATCACATTGCATATGATTTATAACATTATATATATGCTTGATGAGAAAAAATAAATTCAACTTGAATCTAGAAAAATAACACTAATCATTTAATTTTGTTGGTGTCAGGATATAAGTAATCTTTGTGTGTGTGTTTGTGTGTATATGTTGTGTGTAATTTTTGTGTGTTTGCCACATTCAGTAGTGCTCAGGTCTTTCTACATTCTAATTCCTGAATCTGAAACTCCTGATTCCTGCTTTATTATGCTACTCTTGCAGTATATAACGTTGTTTGTCTTTATATTTTAATTTTATTTTGTGAGTATATGTATACATATGTACTAACAATGAACTACATTTGCATGTCAGTCAAATTTTGCTATAAAATGTTATTTGTAATAGCATGCTAAATATGATGATTATCTTTTTTTTTTTTTGGATAACAGCAAGAAGTTGGAGTGTTCATGGCTTACTCTTGACTCTATGCTCAAGAGTCACTCTTGGTGTTGTTTGTAGGACCATGTTAGTATTGTGGATTCAACCAAAGTTGCTTTGTGGAAGGGAAGTTTCCCATTTTCTGTATTTTCTTCAACCCCATTTTCCATCTTGAATGTAGTGATTTTTGATCAATAATTATGTCAATGTTAAATATGTAAGCAAATTTTTTCCATTATAGTTTATGTTTGAAGGTAAAAGTTGTGAAATAAGAAATAATTCTTAAATAATGGATTGATTAATCGAAGTTCACTCGACATTTATAATTACCATTTAATAAGTAACTTCAACACTAAATTAGAATAAAGTATTTCCAGCATTCATACTGCTTAATTTGATATAAATTCATGCAAATTATAGGTATTTCATTTTCTTACTTTATATATATTCATATAATATTCCACAACTAAGACTTTCATTTTCTGTAAAGATTAAGACTGGCTTATACAAAACATGAAGCCATTTGAGATATTAAACGTACATTGAGTTTTTTTAATTCAAAATATACTATATATACTAAACTTTGTAACAAAATGAACAAGTAATTGAGACATGACCACATTTTTGAAGTAGTAGAAACAGTCATGAAGGTATATAATTATAATAGCAAAGATGACTACTAATTAATGCATATATATAGAAAAGTTGAATGCATATCAAAAAGGTAACGATAGGTCAGAACTATTGAAAACTGACAAGGGAAGTGATATATCAAGATATAATTCTTAAAATTAAATAATGATCTAGTTATCATAATTTTTTCTGCATACACATTTGCTCTCTACATCATCTAATAAAAAATTTTCTGAGATATTTCTTTGTGATCATACATTGAAATTATACATTGCTAAAACATATTGTGGTCATACATTGCTATAATTAGAGAGGATACTTTTTACCAAAAAAAAATCATTTCAAAAATTTCAATGCAGTGACTGTGTGGTTACAAAATTTAGCACAGAAAAAAAAATCTCAAATTAAAGTTTTATTGGTTGAACACAATACTGGAATCATATACATATAAGCATATGTTTATATAAACATGTAAGTTTGAAGAATAAAATAATTTACTTTTAGTAATATTAAGTAGATTTAAAGGTTAAACAAGATAAACATGATTATGTCAAAACTAAAAGTTTTTTGCATTATGAAATATTGCTATGAATAAAATGAATACAGCATACTAAAAGTGAAGAAATATTATACAGCTTACATCTGAAAAGGGACTGATAATCAAAATATATGACACATTTACTTGCAAAACTCTATACAACAAATAAATATTCTCTACACATCAAATAAATCAATAATAAATGATGAGATGATAGAAATATAGTTCGATAAACTGGAACATTGACTTCGGAAGAGACATGGGTTTGATTTCTGGCACTGCACAGTCACTTTAGCATTACTCTGTACTCAGAGCCCTGGGGAAAAAGAGGCAGGAATTGAACAGATACTTCTCAAAGAAAGTGTGAAAATGACCTCGTGGTATATAAAAATGATAATCATTGTAGATAAAGGAGTACCAAAGAAATATAAAGTAAAAAGTTAATGACTATCAACTCATAGTTGTCAGAATGACCTGTAACGGGAAGAAGTAAATCACTGTTGTGAGTAGTAATATGGAGAAAGTAGAACCATTGTTCAGTGTTTACTATCCTTAGGGGATAGTAAGGTAGCTCAGTTTCAATGGAAATTATTTAATTATAAATAGATCCAATAATTCCACTCTTGGTTATGCATACAACAGAACAAAGTTCTGGGATTCAAAAAGATCTATTACACTTGTTTGCTTTGCAGCATTATTTACAAGAGTCAAGACCTATAGACATCTGGTGCCAAGAAGAGTGATTCAATAAGATGCAGTATACATACACAATAAAATTAGGCAAGTTTAAAGGTAAAATTACATAAGACCTTCTGATCAGCAATGATTGAACAAGAAATAGTTAAGAAGAAAAGTTTGATGACTATTTTCAGGTGACTATATCCAAAGAAACAAGGAAATAGAAAGTGCCAAACAAATCAATTGAATAAACTGACCACAAAACAAAGCTCCTAGAAGTGTGGTTGGGCAGAAAATTTCTGATGGGAGTTCTAGATGAAAGACATCACACTTTTGTGTCGAACCTTACCTAATAATGCTTCTAAAACTTACACTTTTGTAAATCAATGCAATCTCCATGAAAATAAAATAAAAATGTTTACTAACAAAATTTCACAATTTAAAATTAAAAACAAGAAATGTGAAGATAGCACAATAAACTAATAAGCTTTATTTGCATGTTGAAAGCCAGGTTTAAATCCCTGGTACTAAATAATACACTAAACAGTTGGATGTTTGGTCCAAAAATAAAATTAAAATTAGGCTAATAGGAGAAAATAATGTGGTTTACATTACTTATTTACTATCATTATTTTTGGTAAAAAATATAGTAAAAGCGATTAAAAATTTTTATAATGTTTTCACATGTGCTCCCTGTGATCTGGAATATGCATGTCACGTGCATCTCCTCTCTTGAGATATGTACTATCCTATATTCTTGTTGGGTTCTGTATTAGAACTCTCTCCACTTTTGAAACCCACATTCTCTCATGAGCAAGTTACTCTTTCCCTTTCTTATCCTCACCTACTTCTTACAGGAATATTCTAAATTATTTTAAATTTAAAAACATGATTTTTATAGTGAGTGGAATTTTATACATATGAGAGGCAGAAAATTTATACCAGATCTGGAGATAAGCACAACAGTAGGGCTTTTGCCTTGCACACAGCTGACCCAAGGCAGATGGTAGTTTGAATCCCATCATTCCATATGGTTCGTCGAGCCTACCATAAGCAATTTCTGAACACAGAGCCAGGAGTAAACCTTGAGTGCCACCAGTTGTGGTCAAAAGCCAAGAAAAAAAAAAGATTTATATCTGTCAAGTTTAAAAGGACTATAAAATAATTAGCAAACAATTGATTGAGGAAATAAATAAAGCTACTGGAAGAATAATTAAATTCTAGTTAGTCATAATAAGTAAAAGTGCATTTATTGTTTCAGATTTATTTTATTTCTTTATTTTAAGTCAGCATTTTTAATAGGCTATAAGTCTTTTAATTATTTATTTTTTTTTTTGGTTTTTGGGTCACACCTGGCTCAGGGGTTACTCCTGGATTTAGGCTCAAAAATCGCCCTTGACAGGCACAGGGGACCATATGGGATGCCGGGGTTTGAACCACCATCCTTCTGCATGAAGGGCAAATGCCTTTCCTCCATGCTATCTCTCCGGTCCCTTCAGATTTATTTTAAATCACCATGAGATACAGTCACAAGATTGTTCATGATTGAATTTTAGTTATACAATACCCAACATTCATCCTTTCATAAATGGACCTTTTCCACCACTAATGTTTTAAGTTTGATTACTGGCCTTTCTGCCACCTGCCTCTATAATAGATATATTTTTTTCTCTCTCTTTCCATTGATCTCTATCTCTTCCTCTCTTTTTCAAACACAATTTATTCTCTCTCTCTTTTTTTACCTATGAACACTGTTTTGCAACATAGTTAATATAAGGGTATCTTTCTTATTACTCCATCTCCTTACAACACCCAGTTCTTATCCAGAGTGATCATTACCAAATATTATTGGCATAGTAGTTCCCTCTCTGTATAACTACACTCCCTTGATCTTTGTGGCAAACTTCCTATTATGGACCAATCCATCTAGTCTTCATTTCTGTGAGAGAGGATATGTTTCCACATTCCTATGTTCTCTTCTATTTCTTGAAATAGTAATTTGAAGCTTCCTTTGTACAGTCTTTTCATCTGTTTCCAAGATCATAGATTTTCTGAGGCACAAGTGTGATTGTATCGATTGATCTTTATTTCTCTTTCATAATTAATATATAGAAAACTGGATATTTTCATGTTATATTTGTTGGTTGACACTGTATGTAGAGATCTATTGATTAGAAAAGCTCTTTTTGTGGCATCAATAGGATTTTGAAAGCATCAAACTATCCAAAAATAATGAAAGTTTGAGTTCTTTCCTTTCTGTCTAGATGTCCTTGATATATTTTTCTTGCCTAATTGATATTGCAAATACCTCTAATACAATATTGAATAGAAATATTGAGACTATACAAATTTATTTTGTGCTAGATTAGAGGAAAAAAGTTTTAAGTTTTCTTCTTTGAATATAATGTTTGCTGTAGGGTTGTAGAAATTGGCTTTGACTATAATGAGCTCAGTTCCCATATTCTTGAGAGTTTTTTTAAGTGAATGCATGCAGTACATTGTCCTATGTTTTCACTGAATCTATTGTTATGATAATATGCATTTTATTTTTATTTTATTGCAATGATATATCATGTTGATTAACTTGTGTATAATAAAGCATCATTTCATTCCTATAAACAAATCCTATTTGTCCAGTGGATATGAATTTTTTGATAAATTGTTGAATTTTACTAACTAGGATTTGGTTGATTATTTTTGAATCTGTGTACATCAAGAATATTGGATGGCAATTCTCTTTTATTTTGTATGTGGTATATTTGTTTTTGGTATCAGGGTGACATTAGCTCCTTGAAAATGTTGGGAAGTGTTTCTATTTCTTCATTTCCATGGATGAACTTGAAAATAATTGGTGACAGATCCTCTTTGAAGGTTTGAATGGATTCATTGTGAATCACTCTGAGACAGGGCTTTTGACTTTTGTCATTTATATTTCCTTGTTAGTGATAGGTCTATTCATTTATTCTGAATCATCTAAGTTAAAATTTAGAGACTATAGGAGCCCAATAATTTATTCATTTCTCCCAGATTTTATGATATTGTCCCATAAATATTTGCAAAGTAATATTTAATTATGTTTTAATTTCTGTTGTGTCTATCATAATATCCATCCTTTCATTTCCGATTTTGTTAATTATGATTCTTATTCATTGTGGAGCTTATTAATGGGTCAACAATCTTGTTTTTCTTTTTTTTTTCAAAGCAAGAGTTGTCTTGCTTTCATTGAACTTTTTATTTGATTTTTAGTTTTTCAGTTCCTGAATTTCTAAGTTTTCTTATTTTCTTCTCCTGCTTGCTTTTGGCTCATTTTGTTAGTCATATTAAAGTTTTATAAGCTGATAGCACAGTGGCGTTTACCTTGCAAGCAGTCGATCGAAGACCAAAGGTGGTTGGTTCAAATTCCGGTGCCCCATATGGTCCTCCGTGCCTGCCAGGAGCTATTTCTGAGCAGACAGCCAGGAGTAACCCCTGAGCACAGCCGGGTGTGGTCCAAAAACCAAAAAAATTAAAAAAAAATAAAAATAAAAAAAAAGTTTTATAAGCTGTGCTGCAATTTTTTTTTTGTATTTTTTGAGCAACACCTGGTATTGCTCAGGGGTTACTCCTGACTCTGTGCTCAAAATTACTCCTGGCAGGCTCCAGGGACAATATGGAATGCCAGGAATAGAAACCAGGTCCATTCTGGGTCAGCCTCATGCAAGGCAACTACTGCTATGCTATCATTCCAGCTCCATGAGTTGTAAAAATTTTTATATAATCTTTTTTTCCCTTTATGGTTAATGCTTGAAAAATTACACGCTTTCTTATTAACACTGTTTTCATTGTGCCCATTAACTTCTGACCATTCATGTTTCTAAAATATCTTTATTTCTCTTTGGCTTTCTCTTTTTGTCCCCACAGTAGCACACAGTTTAATTGATATTAAAGTTATTTTTCTGAATCAGTTTTTATAATTCACTTCTATTTTTCACTGCATCATTGTCTGAGTAGATTACTAATACAATTTCTATACTCTTGATTTTATGAAGGAATGCTTTGTGGACCACCATGTTATCTAAATTCTTGAATGTTCCACACACATTAGAGAAAAATTTATAATTTTGGGGGGGGGGTGAAAAGTTCAATGTATTTTTTTGTGGGTTTTTTTGGGGGGTCACACCCGGCAGTGCTCAGGGGTTACTCCTGGCTCCATGCTCAGAAATTGCTCCTGGCAGGCACGGGGGGCCAAATGGGGCACCGGGATTCGAACCGATGACCTTTTCCATGAAAGGCAAACGCCTTAACTCCATGCTATCTCCTGGGCCCCAGTTCAATGTATTTTTATATTGTCTTATATATTTAGTAAATATATACCTTATATATAGATACATCTTAGTAGATATATGTATATCTAATCTCATTTCTTCCATTTCTTCCTTCAGTGTAGTTTATTCTTTTTGAGTTTTAGACTGGTTGATCTATCAATAGGTGACAGAGAATTGTTGAAATCTCCAACAATTATTATGCTGCTATTTATTTCTTTCTTCAAGTCTATTAGCAGCTTCTTTAAATATTTTGCTAGCTCCTCATTAAAATGCATATGTTTAAGAATGTGATTTCTTCCTGATATATCTTGACTCTAAATTATCTTCTCTGTTTCATAACATTTTTAATCCTGATATCTATGTTATCTAATATGAGTATGGCCTTCCCAGCATTTCAAAGGGTGTTATTTGCTTGAAGGATTGTCTTCCAAACATAGATTCTAAGTCTGTTTGCTCTGACTTAATCAAATTTGTTTCTTACAGGCAGCAAAATGTTGATTTCAATTTTTTGATTCTTTTTGCCACTCTGTCCCTTAATTGTTCATTAAGTTCATTGACATTAAGAAACATGATTGTAATGGAATTTTGTGACATCCTATATAGAACTTTAGTGTGTTTGTGGGGTTTCTCTTGCCTTAAATACCTCTTTTCTTCTTTTAAAATTGGCTTTGAGTTTGTAAATTTTTGGAGCTGTTGTTATTCCAAAAAGCTATGTCTCCTTCCACCCTTCAGGAATGAAAGCCTTTCTGGGTGAATTTTGTTTGTGAGTAATTCATTTCATTGAAGTTTTACAATATATATCACAACTTTTTGAGTCTTGAGTTGCTTTGATAAATCTGTTGAAAATCATAACGATACTTCTGTGTAATTTCCTTTTTAGAATTTGCTGATTTTAATGTTCTATTTCTTTTCATAATTTTGACTAGGATGTGCCCTAGGTGTTTTTATTTTGGTCTTGCATTTGGTACTCTGGGCAAACAGAATGTGATTCTTTCAGTCTTCCGCTTTGTGAATTTCTCAGCATTGATATCTTTGTTGGGTTTTCTTCCTCACTTCCTGGGACCCATTGATTCTTATCTTGGTTCGGTTGACTTTATCCCAAAGTCCTTTTGTTGTCTGTTTGTTTATTTTGATGACTTTCTCCATCCTTTTTATTTTATGTTGAGGTCTGTTTCCATTTTCTGCTATTTTTTTCTGGAGGTTTTCTGTACTTCATCTTTCAGCTCTTGGATTTTTTTTCTCAGCAGCTGTTACTCTACAGGTTGGGCTGTTTAATGAATTTTTTATTTTGCTTACTAAGTTTTTTTGTTAGTGATATTTCTGATTAATTTCTCATTTATATTTTCATATCCTCATGTGTTTGGTTGGTAATACATCTTATTGTTTCTTTGACCTTGTTGATCATCTCAGACATCTCCACTCTGAACTCTATTTCCATGTGATTATCTAAAAGATTTCTTTTAAATAATTTTATCTCGCACCATGATGACAAACATGCTTGTAGTTGGGTTTCAGTCATAAAAGAATATCTAAGGAATTTATACTTATTGAGTCTGCAGGGCTTTACCCTGCAATATTTTGCCCACAATATTTGTGGGATTTTTTTTCTGCTATACCATGATTTCTTGAGGTTTTAAGGTGCTCTTTCCCTGCGTCATTGTCAGTCTTCCTATTGTCAGGGAGTCTCAGGGGGGTTACTATGGGTAAATGATTATCTTTTGGCTGTGTAAGGCTTAACCAGGTTTGCATTAATCTGTATAAATGGGTATAATATAATCCTCCTTATTTCTGGGGACACTCACACAAGTCTGCTTTGTGACCCTAAGTCACCATGGATCTGAACCTACCACAAGCCCCCTTGTGGTTGTTGGACCACTTTCATTTATGTACCTCTGGTACTTTTCAAATACTTATTTTCATTACTTTACACACTGCTATTTATAAAGTTATTCATAGTTCAGTTGTATCTGGAATTCATTCCCACCACCAATAGTACATTTCCCCTGCCATTTCCTCATTTTCCACCTACCCACATTGGCAGGCACAAAACAATTTGTTTTATATTGATTGTAACAAGTTAGTTAATGGCTAACTGAACTGTGAAAAATACTCTATAGAAGAGAACTTGTGAAAATTCTTACAAAATGAGGTCACTAATTCATTGTTTCAGGGATCACACTGAGGTATATGTTGCTAGTTGAGCATTCTTTGTTTTTACTTTTTGAAACTAGTTGGTTGCCTGATACTTCCCCTCAAATTCCCATTCGGGTGTCAATATTAAGAAATTTTGAGGAGTCACAGGTGACAAATATAAATGCATATTCTAGGAGCCTCATAATCTGTAGAAATGGGCTAATATGGCAGACTGTGTTCTGTGGGTGAGGCTACTATGACTTCCATTAGTATGGAAGTCCACCATAGTGGAGACAGGCTGAAAACCTCCTACTCAAAGAGACTACAAAGGTTCAGCCCTCAAAGCTTAATAATTTTGATGATCAGATGTCTCTGCTGAGATTTTTTTTTATGTTCCTAAGTGGAGTATATTTCCTTTTTTTTTTTTGTTTTTGTTTTTGTTTTTGGGTCACACCCGGTAGTGCTCAGGGGTTACTCCTGGCACCATGTTCAGAAATTGCTCCTGGCAGGCACGGGGGACCATATGGGTCACCGGGATTCGAACCGATGACCTTTTGCATGAAAGGCAAACGCCTTACCTCCATGCTATCTCCAGGGCCCCTAGTAGTATATTTCTAAAATGCAGGATTAATAGCACATAACGTAGTTTTCAGAATAGAGAATTATATTTTGAAAGGGGAATGGTGACAACAGTTCCAATAACTTTCTGTATCAGTGCACTATCTACAGCAAATTTTAAAGGAAAGGGCTGCA
This sequence comes from Crocidura indochinensis, assembly GCA_004027635.1. Lineage (NCBI taxonomy): Eukaryota > Metazoa > Chordata > Mammalia > Eulipotyphla > Soricidae > Crocidura > Crocidura indochinensis. The sequence goes on along the minus strand of PVKC010000336.1, from coordinate 28,627 downwards.
AATTGTAAGTTAACAAGAAATCCTAAATATGAGCTCTTACAGATTATATGAGAGCACACAAAGGGAGAATTTTCCAATAAACACTGATACTTTATAAAAATAATGACAGGGGGTGTGGAGCAATAGCACAGCAGTAGGGTTTTTGACTTACAAAACCAGGACAGACCTGGTTCAATCCCTGGTATCCCATATGGTCCTTCTAGCCAGGAGTGATTTCTTAGTGTATAGCCAATAGTAACCCCTGAGCATCACTTGGTGGGGCACAAATAGTAATTATTATTATTATTATTATTATTATTATTATTATTATTATTATTATTATGATATAAAATATAACATATAGAAGAGTAATAGAGGCAAAGAATTAAATTCAAGTTCAAGGGCATCACTGTATTCTACATGGTTAAATTTGATCTGATACTATGATACTATAGTTATAGAGCATTTTCTTTTCCATTTCTATTATTTTTCTTTGGTTTTTGGGTCACACCCGGCAGCGCTCAGGGGTTTCTCCTGGCTCTATGCTCCTGGCAGGCTCAGGGAACCATATGGCATGCTGGGATTCGAACCACCGACCTTCTGCATGAAAGGCAAACTCCTTACCTCCATGCTATGTCTTGTTCCCTCCATTTCTTTTCTTCAATTACAATTCACTTCTGGAACTTTTTTGTTTAAGAACAATACTTGGTTTAGATGCTAGTTTTGGTAAGTTGTATGAAGGTATTGAGACATTTTCACTGGCTGCCATTTTTCATTTTTCTGCCATTTGGGATTATTATTTGATTATTTTATGATCTATATGTATCATAGTAGTTTTAATAGACCATTATAAAACCAAACAACCATTGGATTTTGTAACATCAAATAATAATTCTATACCCAGAATAGTCATAAGATATGAACCATGTAAATTTTTTGGAATACAAGAATATCTTTAAATTGCATATATTGTAGATACTTTATTAGAACCCTATCAGTTTTGTAAATATGTAAGTTTACTTAATCTATAGTCAAAAGTCTTATTACTTTAAAGGTTATTAGTATTATTTAATTATTATAATTTAAATTTTTAATTTTTTATGATTAAAAATTTTTGAGACACAACTAACAATATTCATTCTGGCTCTAAACTCAGGAATCATCTTAACATTGCATAGAATATTATGGTAGTTCTACTTAGTAAATTATTTCATACTTTTAATATACCTTATTTTGTTGCTTTAAAATCTTGCATTTTGCTATTTTTTATTATGGGTGACATCAAAAATTATTTTATCTTTACCTTCAGTTATTATTCTCTTTTTATATTTATCAACTCCTATATTTACATGTTTCTTTCAAAATTTGGCTTAATAGACATGGATATTTTGCTTAGAAATTTTTGTGCTTAATTTTTTGAAAAAATGTATTTCTTGGGTAGTTTTTGGTTTAGTTGTTTTTATGAAATTAATTTTTTATCCTTACTTTAGTCAAATAATTTGTTTCATTCTCTTTGAGTTCCGATGTTTATACTTGATTATACAATTTTGTTTTGTGTCATGTTCTAATTTGAAGGAATCTTGTAGAATTTCTGTGTGTGTTTGTGTGTGTGTGTGTGTGTGTGTGTGTGTGTGTGTGTGTATGTGTGAGTATGTTTGTGTGAGTTTTCTTTCAGTTCACACTATTTGGGTACAAGATAATTCTGTGATTTAATTTGGTATTGCTAAAATAATTGCATGATACTGTTATAAAATAAAACCATTGATGGTTTTGTCTTCATGTTTCTTTAAAATACTGCCGGGTGTGACCCAAAAAACCAAAAAAAGAAAAATAAATAAAATAAAATAATTTAGTGATACGAAAGGTACACCACCACCATCACCACCACTCGCATAATTTCAACATAAGAAAATAATGGCTTCCTTAACTATGATGAATAGTACCCAAGAGAAACACTTCTTTCTTGACTCACCCACAATTATGAACACCAGAACATCAGAGGAACACCATAAATGCTATAAGAGCAATAGTCTCTATTTCTTTCAATGAGTTTATACACATGCTAATACACCCATAGCTCTTATTCTACACACAACTCCAAAGACAGTCTGTGTTAGTCTACTGAAAGCATAAAAGAAAATGCGCTTGATTCTAGTGAATTGGGATACAGTGCACATATATGTACATGTCAGTCTGTAGAAGTTTATAGCAGGTACATATATTTGGGCAAGGATGATGATGAGTTCTCAGTAAATAATTAATCCATTATGCAATTCAAAAAAGCTATTCTGTCACTAGCCCTAAAGTAGCTTTAAAATGTCTGACGTCTGGACTCTATTTTAGAAATCAGAATCTGAGATCAATATAATTCTAACTACTGCCAGCATCAGCCCAGTGAAAGTTGGAACTCCTCCAGAGAGGAGATCCAGTAGCAACAAAATACTGTGAAAACATAAAGGCGATCAATAATTCAATAATGAACAATTCAAAGTTCTTTCCCTTGACATCCTAAGAAATACTTGTATCTACTTAAAAAGATCCAAGTGATGGCAATTTGTGAGAAACCTATAAAATTAAATTGTAAGGACAGAAATATTTAATTCTTTTTTTGAACTTTATGTGGTACTTTTGGTTATTTTCATTCTGGAAAAGACTAAGCTGTATTCTGAATATGTTACTCTCTTCTTTACTCCACATAATCACTAAATAAAACAATTTTGCCTTTGAAGCATATCTCTACCTGAAGTTCTTTTCTGTGAGGGAAGGATGCAGACTTGAAAACCTGAGACAGCAATTTGGTCTAATATTCCTCTTCCTGCAAAGAACATTTCTTGTTCCATCCTGAATTCTTTGGTTTCCTGTGAAATAGTTCAGCATGGTTGAATTCCTACACCATGTAGATTAAGTGCAAACTAGACACAATCTAAAAATTATCAGGTAAAGATGGTGGAACACAGTGTCCATGCCAAGTAAGTATTTGTGACAGACTTTATTTGTTTTCACATTCCTAGGTGACTGATCTGGATCAATAAGCTAGGGTTAAACTCCTTTTTCCTGGCTATAGCTTTTTGTAATTCACTTTACATAAAATCATCTGCAACAAGTGTTTCATAATTTTGATGAACAATGTATATTGCTTGTAAATACTTGGTCTTTATTCAGAATTCCTGGCTCACATATTGCCAGCCTTTTGAAAATTCACAAGAATTCAGAGTTTTGCATGTGATTTTTGCTGTCTCAATGAAATGACTTTTGTCAAATAATACACATTTACTGCCAAGTGGAAAAATAATGTGCTCAGACAGTTGGGTCTTTACCTAATTACCTGAATCCTGGAGATAAGAGAGAGCTTGGATATTAATTTTAGTTTTTAGTAAACATTAATTTTTTAAATTTATATTAATTATCCATGCCAATGAATGCATCCTTCATAGGTTTCCAAACAGAAGTTTTGTAAAAACATTTTTCTCAAAAAAAGATCATATTGAAATTTGGGAAAATGTGATTTCTGGGAGCTCATTAAAACTTTCTGTATTTCCTATTCATATATTTGCCCCATACAACAATTTAAAAATTATTGCAGGAACCAGAGCAGTGGCACAGTGATAGGGCATTTGCCTTGCATGTGGCTGACCTTGGAGAGACTACGGTTCAATCCCCTAGCATTCCGTATGGTCCTCCAAACCAAAAGTGAGCATCACCAGGTGTGGCCCAAAAACCAAACAAAATTTTATTGCAAAACAAGACTTATTTTGTTTAAAAATTAAATGTAACATATGTAAAGGCTAAATTTCCAAAATTACAAATTTTTATATAATTAAGAAAATCTGAATTGCATTTCTTGGTAATATCTGAATTTACAATCAGTGACTCAAAGCACACATTCTAAGATTTGGGACAATTGGACTTGCTACTTGTATACAGGTATGAGAAGTCAGAAACTGAACCCTTATAGAGTTTAATCAACTGCAATATCTTGACAGATTGTATTTTAATGAGTTGAATTATCAAATGTGCTAATTGATATATGGAGGATTCCATATTGATATAGAATAGGGAGCAGAAATAAAAATGTGGCTAATATGTGAATTAGATTATAGAACTTTTATTTTTTATAATTATATCTAACTATTATAGTTTAGATAACATACATGTATTGTATTGAGATTATGTCCTAATGTACTAATATTGATGTTTATGGTACTAATATGATTTCAACTTTTACTTTAGCTACATACATATACATACATATACCTACTTCTTTTATGCATGAGGACAAAGTATTCAAAATGTAATATGCACAAAATTATTTACACAACAATTAGAACAAAATCTAGTATATATAAGGAATCTAGGTATTAATGACATATGACTGTATGATGAAATTGTGATATATTCACAATGGAATACTACACAGTTGCCAAGAAAGATGAATTACAGATTCACTGAAACTTGGGTGAAATTAAAGGATATTGTGCTAAACAAAGATCTATGTTAGATATACTAAAATAATAAGAAATGCAGTAGATCACAGGTAACTACTAAATTACTCTAATTCCTGAATTATAGAAGCAAGAAAGCAATCAAGGAAGGAAGAAGGAAGGAAGGAAGGAAGGAAGGAAGGAAGGAAGGAAGGAAGGAAGGAAGGAAGGAAGGAAGGAAGGAAGGAAAGGAAGAAAGAAAGAAAGAAAGAAAGAAAGAAAGAAAGAAAGAAAGAAAGAAAGAAAGAAAGAAAGAAAGAAAGAAAGAAAGAAAGAAAGAAAGAAAGAAAGAAAGAAGGAAGGAAGGAAGGAAGGAAGGAAGGAAGGAAGGAAGGAAGGAAGGAAGGAAGAAGAAACCATAGAGGAAGTAACAGGAACAGAGAGAAATGTCCTCAGACAAACTGGCAGTATAGAGAATAGAGGTGTGATATAGGTATGTATCTGAATTGCATGACCGACAATATTAAAGGAAGAGATCTAAACTACAATAATCAAAATTATAATGTGCCTGTTGGGGAGCCTTGAGGGAAATCAAGGAAATAGTGGAGGGACGTTGACCCTGGTGACTGAATTGCTGTTGAAAAATTTTATGCTTAAAACTCATGTATGAATAACTATAAACAATGGTGCCTCATTAAGAAATAAAACAAATATGGGTCAGAGCTATAGTGCACCGGGTAGGGTTTTTGTCTTGCATGCGGCTGATCCAGGACAGACCTTGGTTGGATCCCCAAAATCCCATATTCCTAGCATGTGAGAGAATTGCCAGCTTTGTTCTTGCTCTAACTAAGCACCATTTAACTAAAAATTCTGCTGTTGATTGAGAAGCATCAGCCACTAACTGTGACTACAGATCATCTTAATATCAGCACTATTCTATACATGTTTGATGTCCTGAGATCAAGCCACACTACTGTATTGCCCACAGAAAAACACTATGCATGATGTCTATTTTTAATAACACAATGCAAATAAAAAAAAGTGAGATAAAATTTCCGAGTTGTAAAATAGGAATGTTTCAAAAGCATGAAACAAAGTTTTCTAGGCTTAACAGTACTGATCTAAGATAAATTTTAAATGTTATATCATATTTTCAAGTGATATGTTTTAAAAGTACAGTTATATTCAAAAGAATGTCTTACATAATTATTTTAATACTTAAAAGATCCTATTATAAATTTTATTTTCACAAAATCATAAAATTGTATCTGATATAACTAATTTTATGTATTATGTCCTAAGTTTCTAATAAATGTGAAATAATGTTACAATAATTCATGCTGTCATAATTCCTCAAGTTCACCAACCAATTGAAAATATATAAAGTACTGAAATACTAAATGTTTCTTTACAGAGATCTACTATTTTCTATGATTGTAAAAGAAATTTAACTTAGCTTTGTATTATCTTTTGTTAATATATCTCTTCAAAATGCTACTCTCTTTGAAGCATACAAAATAATACAATAATATGTCACTTTTTCAATGCTTTTTTCTCACTTTACAAATTTATTATTAAATATTGCCTAAGTCTCCGTTTCTATTTAATTTAACATAGAAATATAAAATTTTCTAAAGACTTATAATCTGATTTCCATTGCTTTCATTTTCATCCTATTTGTCTATATCATTGGTACTATTAGAATTTGGCTATATCACCTATATTTTTAGAATTTGTGTAGCCTTACAACGAGACCATGAATCTAAGTTATTCTCCATAGTATTACTCTTAACTTACATTTGAAGCATAACATTCTTTGTCTGCTATTAAGTATGTACTTATGAAATTCTGTACTAATATATGTGACCCATTAGTGGGTGATATTAGTATTATTAATGTTAATATATTGGCTAATTAATTAACACTACATAAACTTACTTGAACATGAGAGAGGGCATAATGGTAAGTAAAAATTGGCATTAATAAATATAAAATTGAAAGAATATGTTCATATCAGTCAGGATTTAATTTTGTTAAATAGAGATTTTAATATTATATATTTTGTTTTTTATTTGTGATAGAAATTTTTCCTACAGAAGAGATAGAGAAAAAAATACTTTCAGCAGGTTGATACTAATATCATCATGACCTTAAGAGAATATAATTTTATTTACTGCCTTAAATCATATGATAAACTGCTGGCCACATAAAAAGAATACAAATCTATGGAATTTAATAATAAATATCTCCTCAATATAAGGCAATAGTTTGCCAAACCTAATACTGTGATAAAATATTTTTTTTCTGGAGAGTACTATTTCACTTTATGCATTTAGTTACATTTTGAGGTGATACCCGTGATTCTCAGAGGTTGATCTGTAAAGGAATAAAAATAAGTTCCAGTTAAGGAAGGAACCATTTTCTTAAGGACCACATGTTCTTGAGCTTGTTACTGTAGCAGAAGTACCGCCCCTAGACCAACCTCACCAATCACTTGTATCACTGTAGCAGAAGTACTGCCCCCAGACCTACCTCACCAATCATTTGTGTTACTGTAGGGGAAGTCCAACCTAAGGAAGTGGCGTCACTCCGCTCTTTCCGCCCCCTCCCACTTCCCATCTTATATAAAGGGGAACCCACAGCATCACATGGTCTTTTGGTCTCTGCTCCGTTGGGAGTACGCTTTAGACCCTGGTATACCAGATTAAATGAATCCACCTGAGCATTTGCCTGAGTTGTTGCCCCTCCATTTCTCCGTGTCGGAACAGGATTTGGACCTACGGGCCTTTCAGATCCTGGTTCTGAGCTCAGCAATAACTCCTTTTGTGATCAGGAGGTCATAATGTTTCTGGGTCTGAACATGAATAGACCTTTACAAGGAGTATGCACTACCTAGTTGTCTATCTCTCAGATCCAAGTCTTAATGTTATATTTAGTATAAATTTGTGGCTTTATAAACTTGACCATCATATTCTCCCAAATAAATTTAGTAATAGAAGGGGCAGAGTAAATAGTAGAGTGGTTAGTAGTCTAATATTGCATGCTACTAACTGAAATTCAATCTTGAGAAACCAAACTGTTCCCTAAAGTACTGCCAAAAATGGTCACTTCCCAAATTACTAAGTACTGCTACATCTGATCCAAAAACAAACAGAAATTTTAAAATTAAGTATTAAAATACCATGATATTGGGGGCAGAGAGATGATTTCATGGGTAAGCACTTGCCTTGCCAACCCGGGTTGATCCCCAACATTATAAACAGTTGCCTACATCTAATCTGAACTCATGTATGTTCCCCAAGTAAAAGAAAAGTAAAACTTGATATCAATGAAAGATGTAAAAGAGATGAAAAGAGATCTCTGAAGAATATATCAGACTCTGCAATTCTTGGAGAACATGCAAAATAGTTGATATAACAGTTAAATTCCACAATAATAGAAACTTATATTAATATATAATTACAAAGTTTAAAAAGTAATTATCAACCCTTGTATACATATGTCTCTTTGAGAGATATAACTAGATTTGTACTTAAAAAAAAAGCCTGTAAAATATAGTGAATCATGCTCATGATTTATTTGCTTTTCCTAGAACTAATTGGGTGATTTTAATGGCCCTAAACTAAGCAAATGCTTTCTTACCCAGTCAGTTGAAGCAAATGTATGAGAAATGAACAATCAGAATTATTGTCTGTTTCTATCTTTTTCTGCCTGGCTGTCTCTCCCTCTCTCTGGGTCTTTCTCTCTAGTTCTCTCTCTCTCTAGTTCTCTCTCTCTCTAGTTCTCTCTCTCTCTAGTTCTCTCTCTCTCTCTATCTCTCTCTCACACTCACTCACACACACACAGAAAACAAACACATGCATATTACACTTTCTCACTGAGATAATAAATTCCTTTCTAGAAGTTTTCAGGAGAGCAAGAACGTTATTCTCAGAACTCATCCTATAGTACAAACCTGATAAATGCCTGTTTATAGCAAGTCAGTGGAGCTTAGCCTGCCATTGTTAGGTAGGTGTTGCAAGGAACCACCTATGACTTATTTGTAGACTACCACCTGTAGTTCTCTGTGGGTGTGAGGAGTTATTTGGATAAGATTCATTGTCTTAAAATTATCTTCCAATCGCAAGTCTTATATTTCAAAGTAATAAAGTATATTCCCGGTAGTAAGTTGCCAAATAGGAATACCTACAAAAATATGAGTAGATGGGCAGTTTTCAGTGTATCACAGAGCAAAAGATTGAAGTTATCAGAGGGAATTTAAAGAATGACACAGTATGGTTTTAGAGGCACAGAAAGAAGTTAGAAAAAGGCACAGTTTATAAAGCATTTGCCCCCTGGCCTTGAGAGCAATGAAAAAGTTGACAGTTTACTTAGAAGAAAAGGTCCAAAGTACATATTGGAAATAAGAACACATTTATCAAAATAAGTACTAAATGTCACTTATAATATTAAATATAATGCGTGCTTTTACATTTCAAAAGCCTCTTAAGGTAAAAACTAGAACAGGTAACTTAAATTAGCTTTTACTACAGGTGTGAGTAAAATGATATTCTCAGAGAATAACTAGACACCCCCAAACTAATAAGATAACAATTACAGACTAAATAGTAAAACTCTTCAGTGTAATTTTTTTATAAATGGAACTTACAATGTCTAGCCAAACTGATACCACTATTTGCTTATTTAATTCTGCCTTACATATTTTACATTGAGTATATCAACAGTATTTTAAATGAATATTATTAGGTCATTAAAATTAAGAAACAGAAACTAAGTCTATTATTCTCATATATATTTTGATTTTGGGGGGAAATATTATGCATATATTTAATATAGAATTTATCCAAAGAATGCCTTAAAAAAGCTATTTATGTTTTATTTGAAAATTGTAATTATTGTCATGAAACAAATTTTAGATGCTGATATTTGTTTTTATAAGATGACCTAAGAAGGTTTTTGTTCTTGTGGTGCTGACACTCAAACAAAAAGGCTCATGCATCTAAGACAAGTGCATAACTGTTAAGCTCCAGTCCCAATTCTAAAATAATAATAATAATATAATTAGCATCTTGAATCACTTTGAAGTAAAAAATAATAAATTATATATTATAATTATCAGAAACTTTTTTAAATTGATCACAGACTTCACTATCATTTGCAACTATTTGAAAGTTTATTTTGATTTTTGCAGTTGAACAAAACTAAATGATCGGATAATGCTGTGCAGTTCACTATTCAGTTCTGAAGAAACAAAAATTCTATTTCATAACTACTGCAATTAAAACCCCCATTTTATAAATCTTAATATATGTTAAATTAATTAAAGGTTACGCATAAGGATCTTGGATTGCATCAGCTTGTTTGTAATGCCATCTGTTCTAATTACATATTCAAGGTTACTGGACATTATCCAGAAATGTGTAGCTATTATTGACCTAAATATTGCCAGATGAGTTGTCTTAAAAAGTAAACAGTGATTAAAAATAGAGTCCTATTTGAGAGTATGAAAATGGTCCCAGGGTTCTTCATTAAGAAGACTATTTTTTCTGACTATTTTATCTTTAAAAAAAAAAAGCCCATGTTTGTTTTTATTTCATAAGTTTGCAAAGCTAAAAAATGTGCAATGTCAGCATGTCACCAACTTTCATTTTTTATGTTTAAAGTTTTTCACTCTTCACACATTATTTGTACTTTTGAGACCCAGTTTTAAAGATATGTTTTTGAAGTGAGTATACTTAAAATAATTTATGTAATTCATACAAGTGATTAAATGGTTACACCTTTTAAACAGAATGATAACATTCCAAAATTGGAGATGATAGTATAACAAAACTTATATACATTTGAAAAAAATTATTCTATTAATGTTTAAAAGTCTACAAGTAGGAAAAAAGTGGAATTTCATTTGCTCAGCATTTGTACCTCTTCACCTTTATATTTCTTTGGTTCCCGTTTTAGACTATATTGTTTCATAACTTCAACATATTTGACCCTAGTTTCAATGTGGGAGTTAGTGAGATGAGAAACTTCAAACTGTGATTTTGAAACACCCAGTTCAAATGCTCTGAGTGATACTGTGAAGAGACTATTCCTTAAAATAAATGATTTGATCTTTAATCAAGAAAAGTGTTAACTTCCCAGTTTGCTGTTCTGAAGATCTCAATTTAGCAAATTTATCAACTTATCTATGCTATTGAAAAGAAGCTGTGTCATGAATAATATAAATGTGCATATAATTTTAAAATAAAGTATAAGCAGTGATTTTCTGTAGTGATTTAATTTTCTATTGTGTTGTTCTTAGCTAATAATAAAGTTAGTTTTCTTTCATCAAACCATAATAATGAGTGACTCAATAAAATGAAATGTGGGAAACACAGGCATTTTTGTTAGTTAACATTAAAATTCTTTAAAAGATGGGCTTGTAGCAGTGGGGCAAGTAGTAGGGTTTTTGCCTTGCTTGTGCTAACCTAGGACGGACCATGGTTCTATCTCCTTGGAGTCATATATGGTTCCCTATGCCAGGGGCGATTTCTGAGTGCATAGCTAGGAGTAACCCCTGTGCATCACCAGGTGTGGCCTCCAAAAATCAAAAATTAGAAAATAAAATAAAATTCCTTAAATGACACAACCATCTGTGGAAAATTACCTTAACACTGTTGTTACTAAAAAAAAAAAATAATAAAAATAAAATAGAGAAGCAAAACCTACTGAGCTGGCAACTGGACTTCAAACATATGGATATTAAGGAATGTGGATATACTTTATAAGCCTAGTTTCTGAATTGTGGATCTATTTTTTATTTTTTTATTTTTTTGGTTTTTGGGCCACATCCGGTGTCGCTCAGGGGTTAATCGTGGCTATTGGCTCAGAAGTCGCTCCTGGCAGGCACGGGGGACCATATGGGGAACCGGGGGATTGAACCGTGGTCCATCCTAGGTTAGCGCAGGCACCTTACCTCCAGCGCCACCGCCCAGCCCCCTGAATTGTGGATTTAAGTGCACCACATAAATTAAATCATTACATTAGTAAAATTTGAGAGTCATAGAAATCTACATAAAAAAATTCTTAATTTCATTAACATACACCTGACATTTTTATGTTATTGTTGTTTTTTAACTGTCCTGTTTACCACTTAAAGAAATATCAAGTTCTTGAGCTGGAGCAATGGAGTAAGCAGTAGGGCACTTACTTTACATGCGCTAATTTAGGACTACAGCGGTTCGATCCCCTGATGTCCAATATGGTTCCCTAAGCCAGGAGCAATTTCTACGTGCATAGTCAGAAGTAAACCCTTAGCGTCACCAGGTGAGGCCCCAAAACAAACAAACAAAAATAAATATCAATCTCTTTCACACCCTGTCACTTAATAATTACTTTAATAAGTACTTGTTAGTTGGTTGAAGCTTAAGTCTACAAAGAACATGGACTATCGTGGATTTCTCTTTTTTTCTTTTCGCTACTGTTTTATCTTCTCTTCTATTTTTTACACTATCTCATCTTTCAGTTCATTGACTATTAATTTTATATTAATAAAATTTATTTTTACCAAAGTGGATTACAAATCATTCACAGTAGTATTTCAGGTACATAGTGACATTGAATCAGGGGGATTCTCACTACCAATATTGTACTCCCTCTATCCCCGTTCCCAGCCTGCATCCCAAATCACCCCGCCTTTGTCCCCAGGCTGCTAGTACAAGTGGTCCCTCCTGTGTCAAGCTTGTTGTAGATTGGGTATTATTTCTGTTGTAGTTGGCTTTGAATTTGGTGTTCAAGTTTGATCACATTTTATTTCTACTCAATGTTCATATGACTGTTTGGTCTTGGTGCCCTCCATTATTTCCCCTCAATTTGAGAGGCAGAACAAGATGGTTCAAGTTATGTATTTCTGTTTGAAGATAAGAAAAAAAAAAAAAAGAAGTGGAAAGAAAAAAAGGGGGGGCAAAATTCAAACAAGCAAAAATTTCTAGAGACTATAAATCTTATTTTAAGAAAAGAAAAGGGAAAAGGAAGGAAAACATAAAAGTAATACAAGAAGAATCAAACCCAAAATAAAACAAAACAAAAGCAAACAAACAAAAGCCCTGAAAAGCACCACAGCAATACTGACAACAACCGAACACTAACCATGGTCCTGAAATAGAGAAGAATCAAAGCACAGCAAAAGAAAAAAAAAAGGCAAAGAAAAGAGAATGGAAAAACAAAAAGAAAACAACAACACAGGCAACAACTTTTACAAAAAAATAAAGAAAAAATTTAATTTTTGCTTTTTTTTTTTTTTGCATAGGCACAGTTAAAAATTGGGGATATTAGGAAGGGAATTCCTCTGGCCTAAGATATATAGGATTCCTCTGCCCCTGAAGTATACTGTCATGGGTCTAACTACAGGCTCCATACACGCTCTTTTATTCCTCTAGATACTTTTGTGATGTCTGGAAGTTTTTTACCCTGTCATGGATGATAAAATCAGGCCTCTGTAGCTAGTGATCTTGGTATTTGCTTATATATGGAATCTTTCTTTACAGTTCCAGAAGTTCTGTTCCATCACTGTTATTTTAATCAGTATTTTGTAGTTGGTGGTCATGGTTTTTGCACATATCCCAGGACAAAGCCTAGGGTAGAGTCATTACGTTTCTAGAAGTTCTGCTCAGTTGCAGTTGTCTCAGTAATACCTCTGGAATTAGAGATCTTTGTTGTTGTATAAGTCGTAGGCCAAAGCCTAGACTAGGGTCTTTTTTATTGGTTCGGGGATATGTTCTTTCCTGTCATGGTAGTTACGTTCAGTCTTCTGTAGTTAGCAATCTTGACTTTTATACTGATCAAAGGATAATGTGTCTTCTGATTTCATCTTATTGTTAGGTGTTGAGATGAGACAGCGAGCACTTAGACCAAGTTATTTCCATTTCCACATTATCAAAATGTCATACCAAAACTGGCGCATATTGGTGTCAGAACCATATGAAGAATGTCCCAGAGAAAGTTTGGTTCCTTGAACTATTGTGGAGGACTGTGTCTATATCTGAGATCTAGTGTCCGGGTTGGATGGTCACTGTTTAATTACATGGAGTCAAAGTTGGGACCACATGACATATGCTCAAGGCGGGAGGTGACACTATATATTGAAAAAGTATGAGCTTTTATCCCTAGTAGATAAGAACTTGTTTTTATATGTAAAATTTCCCCTTTTTTTAGACTGCCTTTGCAAAAAGGCAATTTATATCTTATACTGCTTGTGTATTTGGGGATGAGAGTGTCAGGCTCCATCTTCTCTGTGCCATGGTTTTAACCTAAGCTTTAATCCCAGGCAAGATTTTTTCTTGTAGGTTTTTGTATCCAGCATAACCAAAACAGGTAAATTTAAGGAAGTGAAGAAAGCAAAAACAGGACTGAATATATATGTATGTATACTTATATACATATATATATACCCATATATATAAAGGAAAAGTAAACAAAAATGAGTTTAAAAAAGTAAGGGAACCAAGTGTTAGAGGAGACTACCTTGCATTTGAAGATAAACAGGTTAAGAGGTAGTATTATGTAGGACTTAAACTTACAAAGGAAAGACTAGGATGTTTGATGAAAATATGCCCTGGATTTCACTCCCATAAGAATATACCAAATGACTTTCATTTTTTTTTTTGATTTTTGGGCCGCATCCGGTGACGCTCAGGGGTTACTCCTGGCTATTCGCTCAGAAGTCGCTCCTGGCATGCACGGGGGACCATATGGGGAACCGGGGGATCGAATCGCGGTCCGTCCTAGGTTAGCGCAGGCACCTTACCTCCAGCGCCACCGCCCGGCCCCAGACTTTCAATTTTTTTTTTATGACATCATGATTTGCAAAGTTTTGTTAGTAGAATTTTCAAACATAGACTATATGCAAGCACCACACTCTGAACCCAATTTCTTTTTTTCCCATCATCTCATCTTGGACATTTTGGTTTTATCCGGGCTTTGATTATTGTGAATAAGTGTCTCTATGAATATATGATACATCGTTTTTGTTTGTTTGTTATTTGTTTTTTGGCCACACCCAGTGATGCTCAGGGGCTGCACCTGTGCTCAGAAATTGCTCCTGGCTTGTGGAACCTGGGACCGTATAGGATACCAGGGGATCGAGCCATGATTCATCTTAGGCTGTTTCGGGCAAGGCAGATGTTTATGCTCTAAATTAGTGTCTAAATTAATAAGGTAATTTACATAGATTTATGGATTGGACTATATTATAAACATGAAAAATAATCTACTCTGTTGACTAACATCATTCCTATGAAGTTTTGTTTTTCAATTTGTATTTGTCTTGCTGCAAAAGTTAAACAAAACAAAGAGCATATTGATCCGTTTGAACATATGGCAAAGATATTTCCATAAATTTATCATAATTTTAGCATTTAGTTCTTGAATAAGTATAAATATACTGCCTCTAAATTAGATAAACCATTAATATTGTTGTCTATATAAATTGAACAAGATAACATTCCCAGTTGTCATGAGGATTTCTTTTTTACCTCATACCTACAAACTGAAACTAACTTTCAGCTGATTCTGATATATGCCCTTCAAACTTGTATGAGAAGATATCTCATTCTATTTCGAGCTGAATATTGTGATAGCCAGTAATAATCACATTTTTAGCTGTTTGGTTTTCTATTTTGGGCTGCACCCTATGACGCTCAGGGGTTATTTCTGGTTATGTGCTCAGAAATCGCTCCTAGCTCAAAGGAACATATGGGATGCTGGGGATGTAACCAACATCTGTCCTGGATCAGCAAGTGCAAGAAAACACTCTACCCCCTGTGCTATCGTGTTGACCCTATAAATACGTTTTAGCATACCTGCCATCCATTTATATATACTCTCAGGAGAGTGTTCACTTCCTCTTCCATTATTTGAAGGTTCAATTTCTTTTTCTGATATTTCAGAGTGCTCAATTTACATTGATATAACTAATTTATCTGCTATATTATGTGCAAATATTTTCACCCATTCAGTAATAGGTCCTTGTAATTTAGTCTGACTTTCTTTTCCACTGAAAATTATTTTAAATTGATTTATCTTGATTTGATTATTTTTGTTTTTTTATTTCCTGGAGTCAAATTATTGAAGACACTCTTGGAGCTACTATCCAAGACAAATTTGCCTAGAATTTCTGTAATTTCATTTTTAAAATATGACATTTATTAATTCATTAATTTAGGGAGCAAATATATATAAATATGAGTATATATATCAGGCTAAGTGAATCCATATTAGTATCAAACACTATTTTTATATGTATATATAACACTACTCTGTGATATGTTATTTCTTTAAATATTTATCTCTCGATTTTCTCTAACAATAATCACATCACTGTTATATAGCTATTAATCCTCTGATTTAAAATATCTAAAATAAAATCCATTTTCTTTGCTATTGTCAATGACTTTTAAATTTGGAACTGAGCTCAGAGAAATGTTTCATATTATGTAGTAATTATCTGGTAAATCACTTACCCTCTTTTTCTAGGTTTTTCCCAATGTAAACTCCATTTTTCTGAAATACTCTCAGTAATATTTTAAGAAAATAATTATATATTTTCCTTAGTTAAAATCATTGAGTCCAATTGTAACCATAAAATACAAAATTAACCCAGTTTAATTGCTGATGTATGAACGAAATACTTTGACCACTCCCTTCAATTAAAGCTTTGCAGTCAGCCTGCCTTTTTCTTAAATTTTTCTCAATCTTACATTGATTTAGTTTAATGCATAGAATATACCATTATAAGTCTTGAGTATTCATGCAAACTCTTCTAATATCCTCATTTTTTCTTTGCTTTTTACTGTTAGCCTAAAAAATCTACTGATCCAAATTATTTGCACAAAGAGAATACTGTTTTTACTTGTACATCTTTTGGCAATGTTAGTGAAAGACTTTCATCTAATTACTACAATTGAATAAATTGGTTATAATATTATTTTCGAAGATATATGTAATAACAAAGTATACTTATAGACCTTCTCAGTATTGATTTTCCTTGTCACATTAATACTGCAATCAAGCTCATAGCACATTTAACTGTGAACTTTAGGAAATTCTGAAGAATAAGGAACAATTTTTTGCTCATCAATTGGGAAGTAATCATGGTAGAAAGAAAACTATGAATGACAGCAATGTAGATGAAACCAGTGGAGTCAGATCCCAAAAGAGTTTGTGCTACTTACCTGGCAGGGGAGATACCATGATCACGAAGGTGGTTTTCCCAGGGCGAGGCTTATCCATTGCACTCCGGATGTGCTGACCCCTGCGATTTCCCCAAATGTGGGAAACTGCATAATTTGTGGCAGTGGGGGACTGCGTTCGCGCTCTCTCCTGAAAATAAAAGAAAGAAAGAAAGGAAAAACAAGAGTTTGTGACAGAGCGGGTTATTTGTGGCCCAGGAGAGCAGAGGATGAGCGAGTATGGACTGAAACCTCCTGGAAGCAACTCGAGTAGATTCCTCAATTTATTTTAGGTGAAAGCGAGATACTTGTAATGTGCTCAGCCAATCAGATTAGGGGAAAGTAGGGTGTGAGCTCTGTGTGTTTAAGGGACAGCAGGGTGTAAGATCTGTGTGTTTAGGGGATTAATGGGAAGCAGAGTGAGTACTCTTTGTATTTAACTGCAAGCAACTATTAGAATATGTATCATTTAATCTAACTGATAAAAGTATGGAAAGGTACTATTGAGGTGGTACACATTTTTTTAAATAGTCTTACATTGATTACAAGCAAATCAGTAGCATTACTGATAACTTGTACATTTTGAGAAATGTATGTTTTAATAACTGAATGATTACTATATTTTAAATGGCTTGGGTGTGATTTAAAGCAAACTTAATCACTCTATGAATTATTAAACATGTATATGACTTATTAAACTTCTTTCTCTCAGTATAATTCTATAAAGTAGCATTCTTAGAACAGCAAGAAAATAAGCAAAAGATTAGCAGTAAAACCCGGCATAAGTGGATTAAACATCTGAGCCTTTTTGAAGGTAATCCCTGTTATTTGGATGAAAAGCATGCTAAATTGAGTATTTATATATCTGTGGTATTAGGCTTTATTAAGAAAATAAAATTGAAATGACAAGAAGTCTAAATACTTTCTGTAGTATTTTAACTTTATTTCCATATATTCATTTATGAAACAAGTTATAAAAGTTATAAAAGTTACACTTGTGACTATGTTAAGTTCGTCATATCAGCATTGGCACTTGCAGAGAAGTTATTGCTCTTATTCCTTGATGTTTCCTTATAGAAAATTCATAATTATTGTGTTTGAGCTCAGGCTAAAATTTAGTACTAAGCAATATAAATTTTGTCAAATTATAACAATCTAAATATATGCTATATATATATCTCGTCTGTGGAAAATAGATATTCTGTTTTTATCATATTGCCATGTGAGGAAATGTAGATTTTTAATTTTATTTTTTGATGCTTGATATAGGAAAACTCTGAATTCTTATCTGATGCAGGACTGATGGTCTTGTGGTATGATCTTCTGACATTTGTGATTTACATTTCTGGGAAAGCCATTAAATTATCTACTTGAACTTGAAATAGTTTGTTGGCTTTCTATTGTGAGGCCCAAACTGTCTTCAATCCTAAGAACTTTACGATACTCATGCCTTCTTATAACATATTGATTCATAAAAATTTAAATTGCAGATTCTCTACATTTAAATTCAGTGTCTAAGTTATACAGAACATATTATATTTGAATGTTATGCAATGTATCCTCAATTCATCCTTATATAAACATAAAAGCTCTTTGCTGTGCCATTTCCATTCTTTTGAATTTAGTACACATTGCATAGACACTCTAAGAACAGAGCCTTATCTCTGAGGATCAACATACAGAGTAGAAAGTTAAATTTTTACTTCTTACCACAGACCTCAGATACAGCATTGAGGAAGTGCTATAGCCTCTCCTTTTTCAGACAATAACTAGTTCTGAATTATAGAATCATTATATTATGTATTAAATAATTCATAATTCTTTCATCATCTCCTTATAGATCTAATTAAGAGAAAAGTAACAACAACAATAAACAATGACTTAAAGTAGAACTCTTCGGTAAATTTTTATGAAAATGACATCGCAGTATCATGTTAATTTGGAAAATTAAAATAGTGATAATGACTTATTGGAATTGAGGAATCATGGAAAATATTAATTAAAGATACAGGAAAAATACTGGTTTTTCAAACCTGATTTTTGATAATCATAGTTTTCATTTAAAAAATATATATCTTGGATTTTAAATATCACCTTATACTAATCATATCCTTTTAATTACATTTCAGATGTAAAAATTATAATCTTTATAATTAACAATGAAATTAAGTGAATAAAATTGGCTGGATATAGAGAAAAAGAAGAAAGATATAAAAGTGTTGAAAGACAATTACGAAGAAAATATGAAATTGTCTAAGTATATAATATCTAAACATATATAAATAATACATAAATATATATATATACTACTGGGTTGTCTTGCATAGTGTGTATATATACAAATATATATGAGTGATGTTTATGTACAGAAAGAGACAGGCATTTATTTAGTAGTCTCTTTACTTAAAAGTAGAAGGCTATATTTAAGAGTCAGTGCTTAGTGGCAATTTTTTTTTCCTCTGCTCCATTTTAAATTTTAGTTTTAGTCTTTGTCCTTAATTGATTGTCTTGAACGGAAAAAAAACATACCATCTGGACTACATTATAATAAGCAGCATGCTATCATGCTCTGGTTGCCTGGGACCTCTCAATTTAGCCTTAGCTATTGTATGATTAATTGTGAAGTTTCTTCTTGACTCTCATATTTGAGACTTTCTTCAATTCATTTTATCTATTTAGCACAAAAGTCATTTTTGTCTGGTATGACACTATTCTACGCAAATCTTACTCTCTGAGTATATGGGACAAAATATAATGTGATATCAAAACAACTAAAGAACAGGTGACGGAAATTCAAAAATAATATTAGGGCTTAACACTGCAATATCAATTGTACTTTGCATATGCCTGATTATTAGAATTTTTTTCTAAGTTTTCAATGAAAATTTTAATTTTTTCTATCATTGTTTTCTTGCTTCTCAGGTAACTACTATTAACAATAATGCAATAATCCTATTTAATTAGCATTAGAAAATTGCAAAGAGCATTATTCTCCTCCACCTTATCCCTCCCCCCACATCACCTAACAAACAAAAATAATTTGTTCATAAATTTGTTTGAATTTATCAAATGATTACAATAAGAAATATAGTTTGCTGATATGGTGTATACATATAAAATTAGTGGTAAATTGACTACAATGATTGAGTAGGAGCAAAATAGGAGGCCTGAGGTTGAGTCCTTGGTTTAGAAGTTGATTAGGTGGATTAGTTGATTATTGAATATTTAAATTCAATAGAAAGTTTAAGTCCATAAAAAAGAAAAAGATTAAATTTATCAATTGTAGGGATTAAATAAATTTCTTAAGTTAATAGAATGAAAACATATCAAGAGGTAGCAGAGAGATAGCAAAGCAGGTAGGACATTTGCTGACACAAGTTCAATCCCTGACATCCTACATAATTCTCAAGAACTAACAGTATTGAACCCTAAGTGCAGAGTTTGAAATAATCCCATTCACTGCTGAGGGTGATAAAAAAGACTTTCCAAAGGACTGAAGATATAGTGCAGCAGGTAGGGTATTCACCTTGCATGTGACCAGCTCAAGGTTTTGGTCCTTGAATACAGGAATCAAAGGTGTAATATCTGAGCACCACTAAGTGTTACCTACAATAAAAAAAGCAAACAAAGAAACAAACAATGTTTGCCGATGTTGGGGTTGGAGAGATAGTAGAGCAGAGAGATTATTTGGTTATACCCAGGAAACCAGGATTGACTCTCCAGAACGACACATGGTTCTTAGCAACAAGATAAGTGATATCTGACCACAGAGCCAGGAATGAACTCAGAGTGTCACTAAATGTAACCTAAAATCACCACCACCACCACAAAAACAAAACAATATAAATCAAAACCATGCCAAATAAAACCACAGGTAAAATATGTATACAAAAAGAAAATTTGACACTAATTTGCATTACAATGAATTAGGTACATTTTTATATATCATGTAGAACAATTTTCTAAAATGCTTGTTATTTTTTCTTCCAAAGGAATATATCTGAGTCAAAAATTATCTCAAAACCAGAAAAAACTTTTCAGATTTCTATTAGACACATTGACAAATTAATGCATATGCTTTTCTTCTAAGATTTTTCCACTATATTAATAATATTTTAAAATGTATTTATATCAAATGGCCTAAAATGGAAGTTGAATTGGTATTTATTATTATAGTTTTTCTCATTAAATTGGTTTAATTTAAATAAGCTTAAAAACCTACTTTAATAGTTTATTATCTTATTTCCAATAAATCTTTATGTTCACCTATATATATATTTTTTTGTCCCCAATTTCCAATACAGACCAGACAAGGGTCTGGGTTGAGGTGTATATAGGGTGCGTTTACTGTACCTCCTCTTTCTATACAGTCTGTGTGAAGAACACAGCCTGTGATAAGAATTGGGAGGCCTTATTTTTTCTTTCCTTTTTTGATTTTTTTCTTTCTTTTTTAATTTAAACGTTTTGATTACATATATGATTGTGATTAGGTTTCGGTCATGTGAAGAACACCCCCTTCACCAGTGCAACATTCCCAACACCAATGTCCCAAGTCCCCCTCCCTCCCACCCCACCCACACCTGTACTCCAGACAGGCTTTCCAGTTCTCTCATTCATTCATGTGATTATGGTAGTTTTCTGTGTATTTATTTTTATAGCTGCACTCACCACTCTTTGTGGTGAGCTTCATGGAGTAAACTGGGAGTTCCAGCCTCCTCTCATTGACTATGATGATTGTTGCAATGATGATTTTTATTTTCTTTAAAACCCATAGATAAGTGAGACTATTCTGCGTCTCTCTCTCTCTCCCTCTGACTTATTTCACTCAGCATGGTAGATTCCACGTACATCTATGTATAGGAAAACTTCATGACCTCATCTCTTCTGACGGCTGCATAATATTCCATTGTGTATATGTACCACAGTTTCTTTAGCCATTCGTCTGTTGAAGGGCATCTTGGTTGTTTCCAGAGCATGGCT
>PVKC010000335.1:0-72500 GCA_004027635.1 Crocidura indochinensis | reverse complement strand
ATATAATATTATATTATATTATATTATATTATATTATATTATATTATATTATATTATATTATATTATATTATATTATATTATATTATATTATATTATATTATATTTATTATGTTTGTTATGTTATGTTATGTTATGTTATGTTATGTTATGTTATGTTATGTTATGTTATGTTATGTTATGTTATGTTATGTTATGTTATGTTATGTTATGATATGATATGCTATATTATATTATGTTATATTTTATATCATATCATATCATATCATATCATATCATATCATATCATATCATATTATATTATATTATATTATATTATATTATATTATATTATATTATATTATATTATATTATATTATATATTATGTTATGTTATGTTATGTATGTTATGTTATATTATATTATATTAATCATATTATATTATTATATTATATATTATATATCATTATATTTACTTTATAACTTGTCTAAACCTATGGTTTAATTTTTGTTTGTTAGATAGTTTTGTTTTTGTTTGATTTTATAGTTATAAGGTGATATTAACTTTATCCCCCTACTTATACTGTGCTACAAAGGACCTGTGTGCGTTGCTTAATGATTGCATATTTTCTCTCTGAAGGCAACTGATCGAGAAGGGGATCCAATAACATATGCCATTGAGAATGGAGATCCTCAAAGAGTTTTTAATCTTTCAGAAACGTGAGTGAAAAATGATTTCTAAATTGATTTATTTTTACTCTTGAATATGTTAAACAATATTCTTGCAGCAAGGAAACAGACTTTTAATCAGGCTTTCAGTTGTTTGCAGTTCATTTTACTATTTTTTCATGAATGTTAATGAGAGCTAGGGGGGAGACTAGATAATTTCAAATCCAGAAAACTTACTCAGGAGACCATTTATTTGTTTTGCACATTTTCTCTAGGTAAAATCCACTGAGGTGAAACATTTCATTCCCTGGCATAACTTGGGATTAATTAGACCTCTTTAAACTTGTCAGTTAGTCATAATAACAAGAGTTTGCTGCAACGAATAACTTGGCACTAAATTGTTTATTTAAGGGAAATATTGCAGAGAAAAATAGAATTCAAAACTCTTTTATGTTATCATAAAAATCATCCTTGAATATTGATATTTGTGTATTCTAACATTTCCAAAATTCCACTCCCAGGTTTCATCATTGAGGTCTTTATGGCTATTACTATATGCACATCTTTTAATATAGCAGAGATATTGTTCATAACTATTGAGGTGGCTGTAAATGGGCATTAAAGAAAAATAAAATTTCCAGTTAGAATGTTTGTTTCTCTGACCAAGCAAAAATCTTTCTGCTACTAGGAATGTTTGTTAGCACTCTGACATTTTCTCTGTGGTCATAAATGGTTTTGAACTCTAAAGAAATGAAAGCATCAACTTGACTCAAGGTTATGAGGCAACAGTAATTGACAAATGTGCTAGACAACACACCTTAGAGAATCTGAAATTTCAAAATTAAGTGGGTGTTTCAGCCATAATTTACTATAGACCGGAAGCTATCTTTCCCAAAGTTTTAGGTTTCTACATGTATTATTTCCATTAAAATAATGGAAAGACTGCAAGTTTTAATGTCTTTAAATCCTAAATTAGTGAAAACTTACAATCCACTACAAAAAAATTTTCTTTTTAAAAGTGACGATTTTTATGATTAGCTAGTGAGTGTTGAATGTGCATAGAAACATAAATCACTAGAATAAACTTAATATTTTAGAAATTACTTCACATATATGTAGTCTTGATTTTCTAAAGAGGGCCAGGTCAGAATCATCATAAAAGAAAGTGCATTCAAGACATAAAGCTTGGACAACTATAAAAGAATAAATTTGCATATCTTCCTGACATTATTTACGGAAAATCAAATCCATGTGTCTCATAAATCTAAAGGCTTCAGAAAATGTAGAAAAATGCAGGATTAAATCTATTTTATTTAGATTTAACATTGTTCTCTTTGGTGTGACACTAACAACAAAAGTGATTAATAATAAAATGTATTGTATTTTATCAGATTAAAAATATACATGTACTTCAAATGATATGCTCAAGGAAGTAAAAGACAATTTATTAGATAAAATAAACTATAACAATATATGTGATATAAAATATATGAAGATTTATGACAAGACAAAAATAAACAGAAATAGTTATACAAAACTGGAAAAATTTGAGTAGATACTACTTGAAAAAATACAAATGAATGACCAAGAAGCACTTAGAATCACGTGCAAGAGGTAAATAAAGGGGGCAGAAAAATAAAAAGAAATATGTGCAAGATTGCTGGTCATTTGGAAAATTCAAATTAACCTATGAAGATATACTTACTCAAATTTAATTAGAATGGTAAGGATGCAGAAAAGGAAGCTAGTATGGTTAGTATTATGTGATATTATAATCCCTAAATTTCTTTTTTATGTGGATTAAAAATACTTCTAAATATTTAAAAATACTTATTCTAGTAAACAATGTTTCACATTCTCTAAATATTACATAAATAATGAAAACCCGGGGCCCGGGAGATAGCATGGAGGTAAGATGTTTGCCTTTCATGCAAAAGGTCATCGGTTCGAATCCCGGTGCCCCATATGGTTGCCCTTGCCTGCGAGGAGCAATTTCTGAGCATCGAGTCAGGAGTAACCCCTGAGCACTGCCAGGTGTGACCCAAAAATCAAAAAAAAAAAAAGAAAAAGAAAAAAGAAAAACCTCCAAATTTCACCGATGCTATTCAAGAGAAATAAAATTACATAGTATACAAATATATCACAAAATTACTCATCACAATATAATATAAACAATATGATAAAATAAAAAATGAAGCAATACATATTATGATCAGTCACAATACATATTATGATCCAATCCAAATCCAATCAATATAAGAATTAAGAAATGAAGCAATTCAAATATTCACCTGCATATAAATAGATTCACTCTATACCTAAAAATGGAATATTATTTTCGATGAAAAACCTTGATTTTCTGAAATACGGTAAACATGGATCAGTCTTGAAATTATAATGCTAAATTAAGGACATTATTTGCAAGAGATCACATATTACATAATTCTGTTCTTATGAGAAGTCCAGAATAAGTATCTAAGAGACAATAGACCATTAATTTACCCTAGGTGGACATGATTAGTATGATAAAGAATTGGGGGTCATGGCTAATAAACACAATGAAGAATTTGTTCTAAAATTAATATGGTAGTGATGAAGCTATTTTTAAAATAGAATAAACTGATTTTAAGTATACTCTTGAAATATATGCATTTTATCATATGAAAGCTACATATTAATCTATTTAAAAAGGAAATTTGTCAGCCATTAGCTTTCTCTTACACAGAATACTTATTTTTTTATTTTGACAAGATTTTCCTTTGCTTATTTTTTGTTTCCCTACTTTTTTCGGTTATAAAGGATTTTATGTTTGTTAGTTGTTGAATCTTTTTAACAAAGAAAACCTGCATTTACTGCATTCTCAATTTTCTTTTGAAACTAAAGATCTGGGTAACAGTAGTGCCATCTATATCTTGGTAACATCAATCTTTCCCTAAACTAAACTTTTTAAAAATTATTTTTATTTTACAATTATGATTAAGTTTTGTAATTATATATTTAGCTGTCAGGTCAATTTGTAATAAGAAGGAGATGTGTAGGAATATTATATTGTACCTTTTGATGATTTTCCATTCAGAATTCTCTATACTGGGTCCATTGTCTTCTAGTGTTTGATGTTTTATTTTGGCTTCTTCATTGCCATTGTATTTAGAGTTTACATTAGCACTTTATTTCAACTCATTTGAGATCAGGAATTAATTTATGGAGTCTGAAAATGTGTTTTACTTACCTCCCGGTACGGTTTAATAATTCATATAATTCAGTTATTATTTAAAAATAATAGAATAAATATGATATTCTAGCTAATCAGATTTAACTTTATATTTTATATTTTTATTATACAGTCTATGCCAAAAGTATAGACATTTATTTTTGCTTTAAGCCAGTGGTCCTCAAACTACGACCCGCGGGCCACATATTGTATTTGTTCCCGTTTTGTTTCTTCACATCAAAATAAGATGTATGCAGTGTGCATAGGAATTTGTTCATAATTTTTGTTTTTACTATAGTTTGGCCCTCCAATGGACTGAGGGACAGTGAACTGGGCCCCTGTTTAAAAGTTTGAGGACCCCTGCTTAAGCATTACAATGTTTTATGCATTGATGCCAATTTTTACAATAAGTGTTATAACAACATCTTTGTTTTAACTTTTTCTATTAAAATAAAAATTTTCAAACATTCATGTAATGAATTAAAATGTTAATAGTAAATAACCACTTCCATGACAGTGTGGATTTGATGAAAAGTGATCTATCTATATATGAATTACTTTACTTTTTTCTACCAAATAACAGAAAAAATGATAATTTTTAGAAGCCAATTTTAAAAACTAGGAGATTGGTGTAAAAATAAACAAATTCTACTATATTTATATATAATTTTTATGCATCATTTAAGCATTGTTTGAGCACCATTTTTATTTTATACAAGTAAGCACATTATTAAAAAAACATGAATTTTTAAATACAGCATGGGATCTATAGGTCTCAAGTTTACCGAAAGTCTGTTCAGGATATATAATATTACATATATTATACTATATTATACATTACATATGTATTATATAGTACTCATATATGATATTATTTTATAATTTTATCTATATATAATTTAATTCAATTGAGATGAGATGCACAGATTTAAATATTTTTAATTGATTTATATGTAGCATATAGAACTGTTTCGACATTTTGTATAATTAAAACATTTTTGATATGACTTTATTATTTCAAAAGAAAACAAACCCAATAAGGGATTTATTTATATGTGCCCATTCCCTAAAATATTCCCTATTGAATTGTCCCTTCTAAAACTTTAGCACTCAATATCTTATTTTCTGTTTGAATGTCATTTTAAAATGAGATTACTTGAACCATCTGTGATGTGGGAAATTGATCCAAACTTTATTGTTAAGGACTTTTCTGGGAATTAGTTTTTAGTTATTTTTGACAAAACATTTAAAATGTACAAGAAGCAAAGTCATTTTTGTCTCTGCAATGCCATATGTTTAGAACTTTATAGAGTACATTTAAACAACAAAACAAGACCAATGAAGTAAATTGTGATTCTGTATTGATTCACTGAGTCAACTCTGTACTCAACTGTATTATCTGAGTATGAATTGCTTAAATTCTATTAGAACAATAATAGCATGGTATTCAAATGAAAATATATTATCAATCTCTCATAAAGAAAATAATTAAGCCTTAATTAAAATACCATCAATGCTGTCAGGTTGCAAATTTTAAAACACAAAATAGAGAACGTGTTTTAAATAATAGCTTGTGTCCAGAAGCAAATAGAAGTAAATATTAAAAAGAAACAATGAAAGGAAGAATGAGGTTTTATTCAAATTTTATCTTATTACACATAGTTATATTAAAGTCACTTCAATTAAATCAAACAAAGAATAATAATTGTTTAATGTGTTTGCAAATGTGTTTTATATATTAAAAATAAATTAGGAAATGCTTACAAGGGGAGTTTCTTTAGATGAGTGCAAAATATTATGATTGATTTCCTCTTTTGAAAATATTACATTATGTACAAGAATATATATAAGTAATAAATATATATAATCATTGATATTTACAGAACTTATAACATTCCATCTCTATATCCTACAAAAACTTTTATTAATTTTAAAATTAAAGAAGAAAAATTTAAGTTCTAATTATGAGACATCAAAGATGGAATTTCAACGCTTTGCATTTTCATAATGGCTGATTATGTAGCAATGAGTGAAAGGTGAAAAGTGATAGAGATTACTCAAAGAATATAATTCATCATCTGAAAAGTTGATGAAACTACTAAGGATAATGCTAAATTATGCACTTGAAATAATCACAAACCGAATAAAAAGCTTTCTTCATGAGGTCCATCAAACATAATTTTTATATTTTCTTAGTGGCTAAAATAATACAACTCAAAGATCTGCAATATTTCATTTTTGTTAAGAAGATAAGCTTTAATAGCACATTTAATACTGTCAACATGAAAACATCTTAAATATTTATTGACATCTTAAATATTTATTGACATTTTAAATACTTAAATACTTCAGTACAATTGCTGAATGGAGAAATAAACTATAAAAAGTAGTTCCATGACAATATGGAATACATGATAATTTGAATACACCCTATGACATATTATATCTTTGCATCTTATATTTTCATTTTTTCTATACCTAGTACTGGGATTCTTACCTTAGGCAAAGCACTGGACAGAGAAAGTACTGACCGCTATATCCTCATTGTCACAGCTACTGATGGCAGACCTGATGGGGTGAGTGCTATCGATAGGAAAATATCTTAAAACAGTATGAAAGAAAGTGTGAGAAAATAATGACAAATTATTGTAAAATAATTCTCTAGTCATGAATTCTTGAATTAATATCTCTCTAACTCTCTATATATTTTAAGCTGGAATGTCTTAAAATTACGTCTTTTTTAAAATTTGTTTTATCTAATGAGTTCTTTTAACTGCTCAACTGAAACTATACCCCCTTTCTGATATTTGCACTTTATCTTGACAAATTCTTTTTATTGCATATTTTTTGTAATGGGAACAAATAATTTTAGTAAAGGAAGTTATTAATTCTAATAAAATTATGTAATGTGGATATATAAGTATACATATATACATGAATCTATCTCTACATATATGTAGAAAGAGAAAAAAAAAGATTAATTCGTTGTATACCTTTGGGATCACTCTGAGGATACCAATTCTATTTTATTGATCTGAGGGTCTGTTTTTATTCTAATATCATGTTTTTAGTTTGTTTTTGTTTTTGAGTCTCACCCAGTGATGCTCTAGGGTTGCTACTGGTTATACAATTAGAAATTGCTCCTGGCTCAAGGGACCATATAGGAAGCTGGGAATTGAACCCAGGTCCATCCTGGGTCAGCTATGTGCAATACAAATGCCCTATTGTTGTGCAATTGCTCCAGCTCCTGCCATGCTGTTTTAATTACTGTTGCTTTAGGAAGAATTTTCTGTGTTTATTAGGTCTACCGTGGCTTAGAATAGACCTTTCAGCTCTTCTCTTAAGGTTGGTTGTGAGTCTGTAAAATTTCAGAACTGTTGTTTATTTGTGAAGTTGTGTATTCTTCTTTCAAATCTGACAGTCTGGTTAGGTGAGGTATCCTTAGCAAAGCATTTCATAACGTCTTGTTACTCTATTTCACCATTGCTTACAGGCCTTGAGAGGTACTTGTGATAAATATGCTGCAAATATTCTTTTAATTGAAACCATTGTGATCTACAAGAGTTTCCCATAGTTAAATTTTAGACATATAGTGAGTGAGGGCCATTCCCACCACCTGCATTAACCTCCTTCCATAAACTATCCCAAAGTGCATCCTATCCCACCACCTGTTGAACCCTAGCCTGCTAGTATTGCAGGCTCATTTAACTTTAGATTGTTAAAATTTAGGTATCTTGATTCTATTGTCATTGACTTTTGCTTACATATTTAGTTCTGTCCTTATTTGTTCCCCACCAATGCATCTGAGACTCTTGACCCTTAACCCCCAGCATTTCTTTTTTCCTCTCTTAGTTTTATAAAAAATGCAGAAATAAGTGATTAAAAAAGTAATATATGTCCCAAGGTTCTATAAAAATGCTGGAGCCTCTATTTAAAAGATACAAATTAAAAAAAAAATAAAAGAAAAAAGGGGTGTGTTGGAACCTTTTTTATTATTTATTCATTTAATTTACTTTTTTTCATAGGCATAGAAAAATATGGGGAAAATGAAAGTGAAAACCCTGGCCTAAAAACAGGGAGAACGTACCCATAAAGCATCCTGCCATAAAACCAACTATAGGCTCTGGACATATTAAGTTGTTTAACTCTAAAGTCTTTCATTGTGGTCCCAGTAAAAATTCTCAATCATGGTTTTCACAGTCAAGCTTCTGTAGCTAGAGCTCCGGGGTTTTGTACAGATCCTATGTCAAAATCAAGGTGACACGGAATGTCTTCTGGGTTAATTTCACCGTTAGATGGGCATGCAAGTACCGTGCTCTGAAAGCAAATTGCTGTTGCCTAGTCATTGAGGTGTCATATGAACTCACTCTGGAGCAAGTAGGTGCCAGTGCAGCATTAAAACCTTCCCAGGTAGAAGACCGAATCTTAATTCGCTCAGAAGTCACTCCTGGCAGGCACGGGAGACCATATGGGGAACCGGGGGATCAAACCGAGGTCTGTCCTAGATTAGCGCTGGTACCTTACCTCCAGCACCACCACCCGGCCCCCTCTGCTGTAAAGCTTAAGGATTTCTCTTTGCATATAATTTCCCTTTTTGATTCTGCTGCTTTCAGTATTATATTTATCTACCTATCTGCAGTTCTCATAATTGTATTATGTGCCTTGGGGTGCTTTTCTTTGGATCTCTTTTAGTTGGTATTTTCATGCATCCAGAATATGGTTGCATGCACTCTTTATTTCTGGGAATTATTCAGGAATGGTTTACTTGGCTGTTGATTCTTTATAGGATTATTCTTTCAAGGTCTCTGGGACCCCAATTATTCTTAGGCTGTTTTTATTGAGCTTTTACCAGAATTCTGTTGTCATCTTTTCACTTTCTTGGAGAATTTTTATGCAACTCATCTTCTATAACACTGATATGTTCCTTAGTGGCTGTTACTCTGCTGTGTGATTTTCCAGTAAGGTTTACATTCATCTACCTTGTTTTTCAGCCTTGATATCTCTGTTTAACTTTTTCACGTTTCTACTTTCATAATCTCTTGAATTTTCTGGATGTTCATTCCATCATTTTTCAAAGTTCATTTAACATTCTTAACATTTCCTATCTCAAAACTTAATCAGAAATGTCAAGTAGGTGACAAGTGTTGGTTGTTTTCCAACTAGCTTCTTTAGTCACAATGTGTTTTTTTTTTTTTTTTTTGGTTTTTGGGTCACACCCGGCAGTGCTCAGGGGTTACTCCTGGCTCCAAGCTCAGAAATTGCTCCTGGCAGGCACGGGGGACCATATGGGGCACCGGGACTCGAACCGATGACCTTTTGCATGAAAGGTAAACGCCTTACCTCCATGCTATCTCCCGGGCCCATATTTTATGAAGCGTTATGTTACAGTTCCTTTAGTGTGAGAAACGGGCAACCACCGAGTGAAATGGAATGGCTGTATTCTTGCTGGTCTCACTCCAATGAGCTCAAGCTCAGAATTTTCCTATTTTAAATCTCTTAATGCTGATTGGGAGACACTAAAACACAAACCCCTTTTGCCCTATACAGTATTTTTTAATAATGCTTACTTTCCAGGAAATGAATGCCTAGTTCATTTTTTGATATTTTAGTGTTCTATTTTTACAATAAATTGTAAATAAAAGCAGGAACAACAAATGTATTAATTTAATGCAAAAATGGGTAAATGTGTATGTGCACAAAAACTTGCTGTATATAAAATATAAGATAAAAGGAAAATCACTTTATTAAAATAGTATTTTAGAAAATACTTGGTATATTTTGGGAGAAAAATATGTCCTTAATATCACTAATTGCTTTTTCCAGTTATTATTATTTTTGAGCATTTGATAATGTATGAAATTTTAACTTTTATTTTTCTTTCTTTTGTATGGAAAGATAAAAAATAGGAAAGAACTAAAAACTTTACAGATATAGATATGCAGGCTGATCACTTAATTAATTTAAATATGTCAATTTCAATTTATTTTTAAAGACATCAACTGCTACAGTAAACATAGTGGTGACGGATGTCAATGACAACGCTCCAGTCTTTGATCCCTATCTACCTAGGAATCTCTCTGTGGTGGAGGAAGAAGCCAATGCCTTTGTGGGTCAAGTGAGGGTAAGTGAATTTTATCTACTTATCTATAGGGATATATATCCTACTTAATCTATTTAACTCTATTCAGGTATATCTTATAATAATAATTCATAAATTTTTATTTTGATTTTGGAGAGATTGTTCAGGAGATAGTTGTACTCCCAAACACTGCTTCATAGGCCCAGAGGTACTACCTGAGATCCTCAGCAAGTCTGTTTTTTTTTTGATTCAATGAAAGAATCTCAGGACATGATGTTGCTCAGAAATTGCATGAGCCACTCTACAGGTGCTCAAGGCCTCCAGGATTATACCTAATAATACACAGTGGTCTCCAGTTCTGTGACCATTGGTATATAGTGTAAATATTGGGGTAATTACAGTGGGCTTTCCCTTGTTCTAAGGGATACAGGGTTTCTCTGCCCTTGAAGCATACTGCCATGGGAACCACTAGAGTGTCAAGAAGCTTTCCACTCAGATGTGGTTGATGACATCCCATCTCTGTATCTGGAGATCTGGTTATTTGCGTAGGTCATAGGGTGAGCGCTAGGTGAGAGTTTTTCTTTATGGTTCTAGAAGTTCTGTTCCATAACTACTGTTATCAGTCTTCTACAATTAGTGGTCTTGGATTTTGCTCAGAACCCAAGACAGAGCTTAGGGTATAGTCTTTCAGCATAGTTCCAGAAGTTCTGCTCAGTAGCAGTTGTCCAATTTCGACCTCTGGAATTAGAGATCTTGGTTTTTGTACAAATCCTAGGCCGAGACCTAGACTAGGAACTTCCTCATTGGTCCCTTGATAAGTTCTGTCCAGACCATATTTGTCCAAGTCAGTCTTCTGTAGATAACAATTTCGGTTTTTGCTTAGGGCAAAGGATGACATGTCTCCTGGTGCAATCACATTTTGTTTGTTTTTATTTGTTTGGTTTTGGGTAACACCCGGCAGCGCTCAGAAACCACTCCTGGTCTATGGCTCAGAAATCACTCCTGGAAGATTCAGGGGGATCGCACATGATGCCGGGATTTGAACCACCATCCTTCTGCATGCAAGGCAAACTCCCCACTTTAATGCTATCTCTCTGGCCCGGTGCAAGCACATTTTATCCAATATGTCTAGCACCCATTTCTAGACATGTTTCCTGTTTACTAACTGAACATTTTAGTCAATTTAAATCTTGATCAAAAATATAATTTTCTTCAAGAAGATCTATTATTGACTCCTTTGGACCATTGTATGGAAAAATAATCAATGAATTAAATGTTATAAAGACAGATCTTGTGGGACCATACATTTTGAAATATTACCTTAGATTAGCCTCTTTGTGATCTACATATAATGAGCGCAATGAATGAATCACCTCATTGTTTTGAGTTTGTTTCAGGACCTTATTTCTTCCCTGTTAAGGCATTATCTTGAATAGGTTGTTTGCTGATGCTTTGAAATAAGATTCCATCAACATTATAACTCTCTTTCTTAGTAACACAGCACCTATTAAATTCAGTCTCATATCTCTATGCAAAAGAGAATGATTCCTTTACTATTCAGAAAATACTGATAGTAATGTCTTCATAGTTACCACTGCATCCTAGAAACTGTATATTGTCAATATGCATTGTGTCCTCTAACAATAAAATCTGACAAGCTATTAAACACTATACTCTGGTGTCAAAATTTTATTGTAAATTCTTCAAAGTAATAAAATAAAACAAACTAGGTATCAGGTCTAAGATATAATGTATTTTAGAAGCTCAAGAAATTCGTGTAGGAAAGTAAGTGATAAAGAGAAAAATATAGTAAAAAATAGTACTGAGCCTTCTGTCTTTAAAAGTTAAAACCTAAGATGCAAAGTCTGGAAAGTGGTATAAAAATATGCCTCAACATTATCTTCTTTTTTTCGTAGAAGTTATAGAACTGAAAAGTAACAGCACTAAATCTGGGAGTTCTTGGTCTTGGATACTGTTTAGGGAAATATATTTTCTGGCAGTTCTGTCTCTTGAGGAAACAAGCAATAATCTTCTGTGAGTCTAATATAAGAGCATTCACACTGCAAATGTAAGCAGATGTAACTTAGTAGTCTGTACAAGCTTTGTGAGGCATGTGAAGGACACTGACAATTTATGTCCCTTTAAACAAATAAAGGGATAAGATCCATAAAAGGACCAGATGTAGACAGCATTGAAAGAGGGATGAAGTTGACTTATGAAAAAGAGACTGTGAGTAATAAATTGGGAAAATATGGAAACTGTCTACTGAATAGTGTCTGAGTAAAGCCACAGAAAAATGTGAGCATGTGACACAAATCATGCCAACATGTCAAGATAAGCAACATATGTACATTTTCTATACTCTAGCACTATTTGTCTAAGAAATAAAAGATTTCTTGAAGGGTCTGAGGTCTGATATCATTAGATTCTTATTCTAGAAATATTATTGCTGCATAAATTGTAACAGGAGATGCTAAATACAAATCAGTTCACTTGAAGGCAATTATGTTAGCCCATGCATATGAGCATGTAGTCATATAATAGTTTAATCATAATGATGTTATATTACTATTGTCACTCTAGGATGGCACGTTGATGAAAAATGAAAGGCCTATTTAGTCTTATCTATAAAGCACTCAGATGAAATAAACAGGATTCAAAATCATGTAGGGAAATTATGTTTCCCATTTCTCTTAATTGCTTTAACATGGGAGAGAATAAAATACACAAGCAATATCCAACGACTAACTCAGAATAGGCCATTAACATGAATGATTTTTACTCAATTTTATTTTGCCTTACTGTTATTTTTGTCATTTTTAATAGCAACCATTTGACTTTGAAGAAAACGCAACATGAAGAATAATAAGCTCCATAATTTGCTTCAGCATCCACAATTAAATTATAGATTTTAGCACTCATCATTTGATAAAGAAATAATTATTTGAGTCTTTAGGCAATCATGTGTTTTCATAAAAAGTAAAATGAATTTAAAAGTACAAAGAAAGAGGAAAACAACCAAAGTGACCACATCCAATTGATTTTGCATAGTTTTAGAGAAACTGTAATATTCACAGAATAAAATTTATGTGAATCATTATGGCCCCCTATTGCTACTTAATGATAATTACATAATACATTAATTTCACTAAATGATCCATGTTCTGTTTATAAAATTCAGTTTTTGCTAACAGCTATTAAGCCATGTTTAATCCCCGGTATCTATAATTACAAGAACATATTTGAGTTTTGTTCTAATGATATTTTCATATAAATAATCCAATATTTGAATTTAAGTAGAAAATACACTTTTATTACATTTTAATATTTAAGATTATGTTGCAATCTCAAATTTTATTAAATAAGGAAAACTTCAAGAGCAAAAGTAATTATCTTATTAAAAAATCAAATGATAGGGAGAAGGGTTAGGGCATTTGCCTTGCATGCTACTGACCTAGGACGGAACATGGTTCGATCCTGGGGTCTCATATGGTTCCCCAAGCCAGGAACAATTTCTGAGCACATAGTCAGGAGTAATCAATGAGATCACTGGGTGTGGCCTCCCCCAAAATTCAAATAGTATTTATTGTATCAAATAGTATTTGTATGATATAGTGTTTGACTTCATATAAGTATAATATAAAGCAATTATAGTTGAGAAAAATATTTACTCAGGAAAAAAAAAACTAAAGTGTGTTTGGTGAACAAAGATGTTTTAAACCTCAGAAACTGATAAAGTTTGTCTTCCCAACAAGTCTAGTATAGAATTGTAACAACACAAAGAACTAAAGTGAAGTGGTTAGGATTTACTTAGCACTTTAATAGTGAGATTTTACCTTAAAATAAAATGAGATATAATTAGTGAGATTCTAGATTAAAACCAAAGTACAAAAAGGACAATAAAGAAAACTGCATTTTAGAGACCATTTGTGAATGTCAGTAAGTTATTTATTGATATACTACAAACTTGATTTAAGATACTTTGAATTTAAATGACAAAGGTCACGAAGATCCAATGAAATAGCTGGTACTACCAAACTTTATTTGTCATTATTAAGTTTTGTTCAGTGCCCCTTATATTTCATCATTAACAGAATATTGTAGTTCTATCTTTATGCACATCATAATTGGACAGCATACAGGACAATAATTAATCTTCTAAATGAAATTTATATAATGTCCCATGTCACCTTTTAAACTATAATGTATATTAAAGTAAATAAATAAATTAGACATTTAAAAATAGAAATAATTTTGAGCATTTCACAATATTAAAATTTAATTATTTTATTATATTATTGTTTCTGTTTATTGGGACACAATTGACAATTCTCAGGGGACCAAATATGATGCGTGGATCAAATTAGATCAATATCAGTGTTTTAACCTATGTAAAGTATTTCCCAAACCCAGGTCAGAGAAATTGTATATATGTCAATAATGGCCTTCTTAGCATCATTTCTATAGCAGGACCTGTATTACAAAATGGAGGTGGATAATATCATTGAATTATTTAATAATAGCATTTATTATATTAAAAGAGGTAATAAGAAAGTTTTAATTAAAATAAATGGTTAATTTCATTATATAAGATATAAAATATGTATTTAATATAGACTTAATTTTCTCATATTAAAAGGTGAAATATTTAAAACGTTGATTTGATTTGAAACCTTATTCTCTGGAGCCTACTTTTTCCCATTTCTTTTTTTTTTGGTGAGATGGTGATTTGGAGTCATATTTTACAATGTTCAAGGCTTATTCCTGACTGTGATCATAGGATCATTCCTGGCAGTGCTCATGGGAGCATATGGGTAACTTTAATGGAATTGAAGTCAACTGTTGCAACTGTGAAGTACCTTGGCCTCCATATTGTCAATCCTGCCCGAGTAGCTTATTTTTCAAAGGAAGAAAACAGTTTGATTTTATTCAGGCTGCTTTATATGTATTGCAAACAACTAAAAACTTCATGAAATTTTTATCTGTATTTCATATAGATTTAACTTTATGTTGTCTTAATAACAGAATTTCACATATTCCTAATCATGTTTTAAATGGACACATCAGAATTTTATTTATAAAATGGGTCTAAAAATGAGGTATTTGACCTAGTACTGCATCTCTATCCTAATTTCTAGATGTGAAATACTAGAAAAAACTGTTTTCAGTCCCAAACTAAAATGCCTTCATTATTGACAGCAAGTCCTTAAAGGCTGTGCTATTTAATAGATATAAATTTGCTTCCTACAAAATGTACAAAGGCAAGGTATGGTGCTACTTACTTGAAGTCATTCATATAGATTAATTGACTAAGATAGTCTCAAAGATGTGTTTTGGGGAGCCTGAGTGGTAGTGCAGTGGGTAGGGAGTTTGTCTTGCAAGAGGCTGACCCAGGACTGATGTGGGTTCAATACCTGACATCTCATATGGTCCTCTGAACCAGGAGCAATTTTTGAGTGCAGCAGCAGGAGTAATCCATGAATGCCACTGCAGGTTGGTCCAAATAACCCCCCAAAAAAAAATCAGACCAAAAAAGGGATCTGTTTTTGTTCCTCTATTTCCTTGCCTACCGTTGTTACATCTTAAATCTTGTTTCATCAGATGGGAACATTATATTATCTCTTAATCTGCCAATTGTTAATACCCCTTCATGTCTTGTAAGACCACCATTTGTACTGATTCATTTCATCCTTTCTTTGTATATATGTATATAATACATTATGTACTTTAGATATCTTGCATTCAAATTATTTAGAAATGAATGAATAGTAAACACATGGACTCTGAAGTAAACTTTCCAAGTTCAACCTGACATGTTAAAACTGTTATCTTAATCTTGAATACATTTTAGTATCCTTCATCCTGGATTTATTTATGAGTAAATGCAGTAAAATTGGCCAGGTTTAGTGATTGGAAATTTTAGTATACAACTATTCATGTCCTGTTCATTTCTTATATCCGTG
Organism: Crocidura indochinensis; assembly: GCA_004027635.1. Lineage (NCBI taxonomy): Eukaryota > Metazoa > Chordata > Mammalia > Eulipotyphla > Soricidae > Crocidura > Crocidura indochinensis. Next base: position 56,601 of record PVKC010000335.1, on the reverse strand, counting down.
GCTTAGAGTTTTCTCTGTATAAGACTTCTAACATTTTGTTCATTTGATTCCTAGGTACAACAGAATCGATTTTTTTTAAACTGTTCTTTCCTCTATTTTAGTGTTTGCATATGAAAAGTGTCTGCAGCCTTGACTGTGACTAATTTTAGAGGGAAGACTTTCAGGTTTCTACAATTTTGTAGAATATTTGCTGTAGGCTCGAGAAAAATGAAGATAAGTTAAAAGCATTTAAGTAAACACTTGGTAATTACATTGAGAATCTAGAGTTCCACAATTTAGCAAAAATTCTGTTCATTTCAGGACAGTCACTGTTTGTGTTGTTCCCTGCATCACCGCTGTGGATTATTATATGGGAGGGGAGATTACAGGGAGGACAGTCAAAGAGGAAACGTGGGATTCATTTTAAAATGTCCTGTCTTGGGGCTGGAGTGGTAGCACAGTGGTAAGACATTTGCCTTGCACGAGTCTGACCCAGGACAGACATAGGTTTGATCCCCAGCATCCCATATGGTCTCCTAAGCCAAGAGTGATTGTGAGCCCAGAGCCAGTAGGAATACCTGAGTGCTGCTGAGTGTGCCCCCCCAAAAAAACAAAAACAAAAACAAAAGTGTTTTGTCTTGGCCAGATCACCTGAGGAGTTTCGGAAGGTCAAAAATTTTTCTTTCTTATATTTCAGAGTAAGTATGGTATGAAAAAAATGGAGAGAGATATTAAAGAAAACATGCTTAGAATAAATACTACCTGTTAAATTTAAACAACCTTCTCAGGTGTGCATAAAATACAAACTTCTCTGATCAAAGCTACCAATTAATTCTTTTCTTATAGAAAATCTTGTGCTGAACTGACTTATTTTAGCTGTAAGTAGCAAAAATAGATCCCTGAGTCAACAAAATGTTCTTTCAGTTTTAAAACAAAAGAGGCTGGCTGGTTTTATTTAATCTGGAACACAAATTCTCCATTTAAGATCTGCGTTCAAAATCTTACCTGGGATGAAGGGGGAGTGATTCAGTTTTAATTCTTTAAAGCTGTTTTTAAATCATGTGTAAGCTGTTGTGTTTAGAAGGATAATTATGGTCTCCTTTAAACAAGAAATTGATATTTTCTTCAACTATACAGTTTTATACTAGGCAAAATATATCTAAACCTCAGTAGTCTGATTAATGTTGTCATTGTTTCTCTGTGTGGGGCTTTGAAAATGAAACAAAGGTGGTGAATTTTATGGTGCTTTATTTATTTTTGGAAGCACAGCATGACATTCAACAGTACCTGAAAGTATAATACTTCTTTTTTAAGTAGGATACAAGTGGGAAATTTTTATGGCTTCTCTTTGTGTGGTCAAACTCTATAATGCAAATACTGTACATAGTCAAGGACTGAAAAACCCTGCGTGGTTTTGGAAATTTATAGTCCCTATTTTTCTGCTGCCACATAAAAATATATTTATAAGGGAGCTTTATCTATACTGTGTGAATTTGTTTGTGAATATTATTATAAGTGGTTTGCCAATTGATTAGAAAACATTGGACATCTGTGATATATACTTGGAATAGTTTGCCCATTCAACAAACATAACTCTTAGTATCATCTCTTATAATAAGCAACCACTTGAGCATTTATTAGTTGATATATAAATATTTTATTTCTATTTCTTTATTTTATTTCTATTTCTTTATTTAATAATTTTTATTTTGATCAAAGTGGATTACAAATTTTTCACAGTAATTTTTTAGCTACATAATGACATTGAATCAGGGGCATTCCCACCAGAAATGCTGTCCTCCATCCACACTTATTCCCAGAATGCATTCCATATCACACATCCTTTTCTAATCTCCCCAATTTTTTGTGCTTATGCAAAAAAAAAAAGCACAAATTAATTTTTTATAATTGTTGTTGCTTGTTTTATTCTTCTCTTTTTTTCCCCCCATTGCTTTTATTCATCTTTCTTTATTTTGGGACCATGGTTAGTGTTTGGTTGTTGTTTTTATTGCTGTGGTGTTTTTAGACTTTTTTCTTCTTTTGCTCTGATTGTTTGGTGTGTATTATTTTTATGTTTTTCCTTTCTTTTCTTAAACTGATTTTTATAGTCTCTAGAAGAACCCCTCCAATTTTTTGCTTGTTTAAATTTTTGCCCCTCCTTTTTTCTTTTCTTTTTTTTTTTTTCTTACCTTCAAACAGAACTTGAACATAACTTGAACCATCTTGTTCTGTCTCACAAATTTAGAGGGAAATAATAGAGAACACCAAGACCAAACAGTCGTATGTGCATTGAGTAGAAGTAAAAAAATGATCAGACTTAAACACCAAATTTAAAGCCAACAACAGAATCGAGACCCAATGTACAACAAGCTAGATATATAAATATTTATTATTGTACAAAACCAGATGAATAATAAATACTATCTTCTCTTAATCTGTGATCCGTAGTGACTAATCATATATATTGCCAAATGTGATCATTACTGCCCATTTGCAATAACTTTTAGCCATCATTTTTTTATCTTTCTGTTTGTTTGTTTGTTTGTTTTGGGGACCACAAAGAGCTGTGCTAAGATATTACTTCTGGCATGGGTTTCTAGGGATCAAAAATGGGTTAGCTGCAGTTAAGTGCCAAATCATTGTACTTTCTGTCTGACCCCAGGATTTTAGTCTTCTCATTTGCCATTTTCTTTGACAAATTTGGGGAAATTTTCTCAGTATCCTCATTTTCCAATCACCAAGATTGATAATTGTACGAATATAAATTATTCTCCAAAATTCTCCATTCATAATTAGGATGTTATTACTTTTTGTCCACACTATTGTTCCAATAATATCATTGCTTCTCCAGAATTTATACATAATCATGCATACCTTAATTGCTCAAATGGTATCTATTATAAACATATTAAAACATAGAAGATATTTTAATGAAGCAAAGAAAACAGAGCATACCTCTATTACTTTTACAATTTAATCACTAATAATATTAAAATGCTTATAAAGATTAATACATATTCTTAGATTATATCACATACACTTATCTCTTTACTTGGTAGCTACCTTAATTTTACTTTCTCTAATCTATATTGAGATAAAATATACTTAATAATTATAGCCAGATATAATCTTTTCAAAGACAGCTTTTCTAAATTTTTCTGGCATGAACTCATGTCCCCAAATTCTATGCATAACATTTCTATAGTGCATGTTATATTGAGAAGTTATCTGTTAAACAGTAACTATGCTAAATTGTATAATTTAAATGTTATTTAAACTGTATCATATATGAAAATTGATATGACTTTAATGTAAATTTAACATATAAATTAAAGATATATAACAACTCATCAACAAAGACCCTTAGTTTCTTTTTCTTTCTTTCTTTTTTTATATTCTGTTTTATCCCAGTACTTGCCAAGTCAAAAACAGCCTCAAACTTAAGTCCAACCCAGTGGCTGGAACCAGTCATTGCTGCTGAATGGAGTCCTGCACAGTTGTGTTACAATCAGCTCTGATGCTAGAGCTGATGTGGCCTTCCCCTGATTGAGTCGATATGGGTGGCCCCACTTTGCACCCTCCTCCTACTTCCTATCCCTCACCAAGCACACAGTATTGAGAATCTGGGTTTTTTTTCTTTATTTAAGCATCTTGATTACATATATGATTGTGATTAGGTTTCAGTCATGTAAAGAACACCCCCTTCACCAGTGCAACATTTCCACCACCAATGTCTCTCTCTCTCCCTCTGACTTATTTCACTCAGCATGATATATTCCATGTACATCCATGTATAGGACAATTTCATGACTTCATCTCTCCTGATAGCTGCATAATATTCCATTGTGTATATGTACCACAGTTTCTTTAGCCATTCGTCTGTTGAAAGGCATCTTGGTTGTTTCCAGAGCTTGGCTATTGTGAATAGTGCTGCAATAAATATAGGTGTGAGAAAGGGGTTTTTGTATTGAATTCTTGTGTTTTAAGGGTATATCCCTAACAGTGGAATAGCTGGGTCGAATGGGAGCTCAATTTCCAGATTTTGGAGGAATCTCTATATCGATTTCCATAGAGGTTGGACTAGAAGGCATTCCCACCAGCAGTAGATAAGAGTTCCTTTCTCTCCACATCCCCACCAGCACTGATTTTTCTCATTCTTTGTGATGTATGCCAATATCTGTGGTAATTTCTACTCACAATCATTCTTCACCACCCACAGTTTCTTATATTTAACTATGATTTGGATTTTATTTATTTGCAATTCTTTGTTTTGGACTATACCTGAATGTGCTCTAAGCATACTCCTAGATTTACCCTCAGGGATTATTCCCGCAGCATTCATGGGACCTTGCTGCATGTAAAAAACCTTGATCTGTATTATAAGTCTTATCCATGAAATTTACTTTAAAAATATATTACTTATTTTTTGTGGCCACACACAGTGATGCTCAGTGCTTACTCATGGCCCTGTGCTTAAGGATAACTCATAGACACTTGGGGGACCATAAGAAATGCTCAAATGGAATCAAGGTAGGCCACATGCAAGGTAGCATCCTGCCTTCTTTTCTACCTCTTCTCACAATTTACTTTCAAGTAAGTTCTTTTGATAGGGGTTGGAGTTGATAGCACAGCATTAGGGCATGACCCTGTTCAATTTCCTTGATTTCTGAGAGCAGAGCCAGGAGTAACCCTGAGTACTGCTGGGTGTGACCCAAACAAAACAAAATGAAACAAAAGTACAAGTTCTGGGGCCCGGGAGATAGCATGGAGGTAAGGCATTTGCCTTTCATGCAAAAGGTCATCGGTTCGAATCCTGGTGCCCCATATGGTCCCCCATGCCTGCCAGGAGCAATTTCTGAGCATGGAACCAGGAGTAACCCCTGAGCACTGCCGGACGTGACCCAAAAACCAAAAAAAAAAAAAAAGTACAAGTTCTTTTGACATAATTAAAAAAATTAAGCAGAAATTAGTAATTAATATATTTTTAAGTTTTCTATGTCATTTTCAGAAGTCTTCCTTCTTTTGTTTCTTCTCTTGCACTTTTGTTCCTCTTTTAGTTTCTTTGAGTTTTAGTAGGACTAGAATGTGAGGAACCAGTAAAGCTGGATGCTGAGTATGGTACAAAGCCTCAAGAATTAAACCCCAAGTGAGAAAAAAAAATTTTTTTTAGAGGTTAGAAGAATAGCGCAAGAATGAAAGGACTTATGTTGCAGGTGGCTGACCCTTGTTTGTTCCTTGGCACCACAGGGTCCATGAGCATTGCTGTTTGCAGCCCTCGTGGTTTTCACACATTCCTGTGGGCTACTGAGCATCTCCTGGGTGGCCCAGGTAATCCTGGACACCAAGGGGCTTGAACGTGATAGCAATCTTGGTTTATTGTATTGAGTTATTTGCTGGGTTGAACAAAAATAACCTGAAGTGACCTCTAGGTGTGCTTTTGAGCACTCCCTAAAAATAGAGAAATAAACTGATTGCTTTACCTGAGTTTTTAATTTTTCAACTAGAGATAACTTTTTAGACTTTTTAATGATAATTTTATTGCTTTCACTTACATTTTTTGTTAAAATTAGTAAACACTTTCACAGTGAATTCCACACTATTTCCAAGTTACTTCATTGCAAAATTCTGATTTTCAATCTATTATGCAGCTATAGTACCTTTGTAACGTTAATTATATAAAGGACCATCCCTGAACAAAGATTACCAGCAGCTGATATGTTAATATCCTAGGTTCAAATCTTATTACTTAAATTAAATTATTGCTTACATAAATCTTAGTACTCTTATTTGCTGAGTAATAGTAGCCTGATAAGTTTTTTTAATCTTACTAATCTTGATTTAGACAGCAGTACTTGCCATGTAGAATGTACACTGTAATAAAGTTTTTTGTTAGAAATAAAAAAATACACAATGTTTATATTATGTAGAATCTTTGATCTAAAATTGTTATTATACATATTTACAAATAGATATACATATCAATCCTGGAAGGCAACGGTAAACATTAGTCAATATATTTTGTCAGATAAATCTAATCATAGTTTTGTTTGTTCGTTTAGTGGGCCACACCAGGCACTTAGGGTAACTCCTGGGTCTTCACTTAGAATTCACTCCTGGCAGACTTGGGAGAACAAATGGGATGTCAGAGATTAAACCCTGGTCAGTCCCATGCAAGACAAATGCTCTAACCACTGTCCTATCCTTCAGACCCTCAAACTATAAATTTTTAAAACTTTAAAATGATATTGTAATATTGTATCTTCTTATCTTATTTTAAGGCAATCATGAGCACTATGTATTCATTTATTCCAGGGATCAGCCCTGAGCGAATGGGCCTGAAGCAGAGAGAACAGGACAGACATGAGAAAAAAGAATGGGGTCAGAAAACTAGCCTCATAGACTGAGAGCCCTTACTGTCCATCAAGTATAATATTTATTATTTAGAACCAATTGCCTTACCTATCTAAGTTAATCTAACGCGGCTAGCTTTTTACCTATCAAAGGATCCCAAGGCAACTATTGCAAAATTATTTGGAATATCTTCCTGGAAAGGTGGCAGATAAATGAATAAATTCAGAGCTCCTACCAATTATTTTTACTTAATAGTAATTAAAGTAATTACAGGCCCCTAAATTCCTAAATTATCTTTTCTTTTTGCATTTGGGCCACAACTGGTGGCTCTCAGGGGTCAATTCTAGCTATGCGCTCAGAAATTAGATTGTTCCTGACTTGAGGGACCATATGGGATGCTGGGGATCAATCTGAGGTCCGTCCTAGGTTAGTGCATGCAAGGCAAACATCCTACCGCTTGCACCGACACTCCAGCCCCTAAATTATCTTTTCTTCCTCTCTCCTCAGACTATCATCTTTCTAGCTAAACATCATTTCTTAGAAGTCTGTATATCTAACATATTTCTGTATGTGTAAATATGCATATGTCTATGACTGGCTATACACTATCACATAAGAAATCGATAACCCAAGACAAAGAATATAGGTGTAATATTAGGTAGGAGAATAAGATGTATCATGACAATCATGGAAAGAACATAGAGCAGAAATTTCTGGGATGGCTTTAGCTTTAAGAACTTTCTTTTCCAAAGACACAAACTTATAAAAATAAAATAGGACAATTTGGGAGCTGCTTTTTTTTTTTAATTTTGTTTGTTGTTTGGTTTGCTTTATTGAATTAGAGAATGAAATCAGAACAATTATGTGTAAGCCAAATATTATTGTGCTAATTCAAGACTAGCATGATTTTTTTGTTTTTGTTTTTGTTTTTCTTTAAAATCAGCTAAGAAACAAATATGCTGTACTATTTCCATTCTATAATATAATTGAATAAATATAGGCAATATTTCTCTGGCTTGTTTTCTCACTATTTAGTTTATGATACCACAGAAATATTAGTTCAATGGCATTCTGAAACTCAGACTGTAAAAGATAGACCCAATGGGAGTCATAATTCAAAACATGAAGAAGCAGCAAATATAGACTCTTTTTCATTGTCTTATTTTTTCCATTGAAACATTTTTATAGACACTTCTCAGAGTCTACAGTCTTCTTTAATAATTTTATGACTACTAGTATCACTCTTATCTAAGTCTTCACAAACTTCTGTCAAAATTGTTCAGTCTTTATGAAAGTAGCAGGAGTACACCAAATCCTCTTACTAAACCAAATCAAAGTGATTCAACATTGTCATGTTGATTTAGATTCTGTAGATTAGTTTAGATTTTAAGACAGTAAGCCTGAAAAAAGTCAATAGTTTTCTTTAATGATTCTTCATAGACAGATTAAGGACTCAGATTTTTATATTTTATTTAACCTTTATAATCTTGTTTGTTCTTAATATGCTATTATTTTACATCATTAAATTTCATTGATTAAAATGCTTATAATCATCAACACAATTCTGTAGAATGTATATTTTTATTTTTGGAGCAATTATCTACTTTGATTTATATTATATCATCTTATTGATAGCATATCATCAATAAAGAAATGTGCATACAAGAGTTTTCCCATGCTAAAAAAATATATCCAATAAGACTTGTTTTCTATCACTTAATCATGAAAATCATATTGGCTTTTTTTTTTTTTGATCATTTGCAATTGTATAACTTGGGTAAATTGGGTTTAGTCCTGGTTATTTACTCAGGGATCATTTCTGGTTGTGATCAGTAGAACACAGGCAATTTTAGGGAGCAAATTTTAGGGAGCAGCATGGAAATAGAGAACTATGAACCCCAAATATAAATATTGCATACAGGTCTCTCAAAAACCTGAGCATGTGTCATTTTGGCTTTACTGAAGCATCAACTACTCTAAGATTAGCCTTAAATTCTAAAAGCCCAAAATATTGGGATGGAGCAAGGACCTGAAATAGACCTTGTTTAAGAGCTCAAGTTCATTGGATACAAAAATGACACCTTAAAGAAACAGCCACTAAACGGAAGAAAATTGAAAAAATGGATCCTGTATCTTCTCTGGATCTAGAAGAAGGACACTCTGAGGTTAGCTAAACTAATAAATTGGCCTAAAAATTGCAGTTTAAAAAAATGCCCAAATGCATTCTGGGAAATGCTGCCTTGCTCTAATTTAACTAAATCTAATATTAAAAGTTACTATCCCAGTTCTTGCTGTGCTTATGCAAGATAACAGCTCCTTTAACTAAAATGAATAATAAATAAAATAATTTGTTATGCTAATTGCGAAGGTGTCCTGCAAACTATGCTTCACTTTTAGGGCCATGGCTTTGTTGTACAAACCACTTTCTTCATGCAATGTAAAATCAGTTATACTCCCTTTAAAGCACAAACTAGGTCAGACATTAAGAAATTAGGTTCTGTTCAAAGTTACTTTAATTGGATTCTTGCTAGTTTGTAATTGCTTTGCCAGAAAGGGCCTCCCAAAAAAATAAGAATAACATCTAATAGCCTTCAATCTCTTGTACGTATTTCTTGTCCTATTTCTGTCCCCACTAAAAAGATATCCGTGAACTGTCTGACTTTCTAAGCAGCATCACAGGGTCACAAGCCAAGGAAGATTAGAGCAATGCCCCTCAGGAAAGTGATTCATCAGTATCAAATGTCACAAGGGTAGCCTAGGTGAGGGCTGATAAGATCACTGATCTTGGCCCAACTGTATAATTATCTTTTGGACACCAGAAGATAATCCTTTTTTATGTTTTATTGGTTTTAAAGATTACTTTGCACTTTAATGAATACCTTGCTCTAAAGAAAAATGTAGACAAAAAGAGTCCACTATATTGGAACACAATTAGACTTGAACTTCCAAATAATATTCTCAGACTCTCGACATAAGTTCACTTCAGCCCATCATGTGTTTATTATGTTAAGAAAGGAACACTGCTATTTTTTAAATATAATTTTTATTTTGATCATAGTGGCTTATATATTATTGACAGCAATATTATAGGTACATATTTACATAAGATCAAGGGGGTTCCCATCACTGATTTGTCCTCCCCACACCTCCATGTTCGTCCTACTTCCCATATCTTCCTCCCTCCCCACCCCCCCAGGGGCTGATAGATTATGTGGTTCCCTCTGTACCGAGTTTACTACCTAGTAGTCTTGGTCTTGGTGCCTCCTTTATTCCCCCTCTAACTGGGAGGCAGGGCTAGATAGTTCAAGTTATGTGGTTTTGTTTGAAGAAGACAAAAGTAGTAAACTGGGGTAAAAGTCTAATATGCCGAAAATGGGTGGAATCCTTCTAGAGGCTCTCATCGTAGGTTTGAGAGGCGAAGGAGAAAAAAAAAGAAGGTGAAACACCCCAACAGTATAAAAAAAGTGTCAAATATCTAGTGAGCATCACAATAAAAGCCATGGTCTTGAGTTAACAAATATGGCAGAGCACATAAAGAAAGAAACAAAAAGAAGAAAAAAATATAACCATAAATGGGGACAACAACTTCAATACCCACTCCAAAACAAAGATATCGACAAAAACTAGATAGGTAAATAAAAATAAGAAAAAATAATAATAATAATGAAGGTAAAAAAATAATATATAACGAAAAAATATTTTGTGCTTTATGCCTTTTTTTTTTCTCTCCTGCACTGGCACAGTAAATATTGGGGTCATTCGAAAAGTAATTCACTTGGCCTAAGCGTTGTGGGGTTTCTCAACCCTTGGAGTATATTGTTATGGGATTAACTATAGGCTCCATTCAGGTTCATTTACTCTCCCGGTGGTGCTTTTGTGGTGTTTGGAAGACTTCTACTCCATCCTGGGTGATGACATCAGACCTCTGTATCTAGAGATCTCAGTATCTGCACAAGTCCGGGAGTGGGACTTATGAAGTCTTTCTTTGTGGTTCTAGAAGTTCTGTTCCCTCAGTGTCATTTTAATCCATCTTCTGTGGTTGGTGGTCTTGATCTTTGCACTGATCCGAGCATGGAACCTAGGATAGTGTCTTTCATTGTGTTTCCAGAAGCCCCATTCCGTTGGAATTGTCTCTGCCAGACCTTTGGAACTGGGGATCATGGTTGTTGTGCGGGTCGTAGTTCAAACCCTAGACTAGGGCTTTTTTATTTGGTTCCAAGATATATACAGTCCGGTTATGGTTCTGGCCATCAGTCATCTGTAAATCATGATATTGGCTTTTGGACAGACCAAAGGGTGACAATTCTTCTTTGTTTGTTGAGGTAGGATAACCTGCTCTTAGGTCAAGTTGATCCCATTTTCCTTGTTGTCAGGATATCATATTAGAGCTGGCTCTTGTTGGTGGCCCATTGGTATTAAGGATGCCCTGATCGAATTTGTTTCCTGTAGCTGTTGTGAAGAACTATGTCAATTCTATGTCTGGGATCCAGGGGAACACTGTTATTTTGTGAATGAATCTAATTCCACATCAATGTTAACCTATAAAGAAGGCCTTCCAGGTCTTGGAACAGGCTTCTCCGGAGTCATTTTCATGAAAAATACTTCTATTTTGGACCACGTGGGTCCTATCCTGCTTGGTCTCTTAGTGCATCTTGGGCTGTTATAGAATCCTCAGTCAGACAAACAAATAAGACTCCCACCAATCAGACCATTCCATAGGATCTGTGTTTTCTTTGTAACATTCTTATCAGTTAATAGGTAATGCAGAAAGCCTTTTAAAGCTACCCAAGACTCAAGTTTTCCTATGGTCCTCCCTCCCCCCACCAAAAGAGTCAAAATAATATATGTGGGAAACTTTTTCTGGTAATAAGTATAGTGTTAACTTTCACTATGAGCTTACTTGTAAAACCTCATTTTGGCCCATATCATGGGTCAAGATATCTTATGTATTAGCTCAGGGAAAAGATGAAATTTAATATAACTGTAGAAAGTTTTAGTTTTTAATTTCTATTTTGTGGCATTTTGCTAGAGAGACTCCCATATGCTATTCCTGAGAATGAAGCGACACAGACTAATCCCAGCAAGTAAACTGTGTTCAGTGCAAGGATATAAAATACAACATTGTTATCTCTTTGAGCACAGTCTACACAGTGAGGTACTCAAGGACCAATTTGGTTCCCTGAATTTAACTCAAGCCGGGTAAATGGTAGGTAAATACTATGCTAATTACTGGCCATAAATGGAAAATTTAATCAACATTATTGGAAGTTAGAACAAAATAACATCCTATTGAATGAGATAAATAACATCACATAAATAATCTAGAATACATTTTACTGGTATCTGCTACTTGAAAACTTGTCCTGGCATAAATAAAAATCATCCATTCTTTTAGTAATTTATTAATATAGAACTATAATAATAATAATCTCTTTCAAAAGGAATCTTAGGAACGATGTTTTAACTTACCCAATTGCTTCTGAAAGAGATACTATCTCTGCTGAGAATAATTAGGTTGACAAATAGTGGACACTATGATATAATGAATCATACAAGAGACATGTTTTTGACAAAAATGCATATAATTAGGATTTATACCATGTTGCTTAAAACTTAACTAAATATGGTGAAGGAGTGAGAGTTATAAAACGAGAGAAAATATATTATTCCAATGCATTTTTTACCATCACAAAACATGTTATCATTCACAAAAATAGTTATATCATAGAATTGGCAAAACAACAACACACAGATGAAAAATATGAAAGTAATTTGAGTTAAATGGGATTATCCATTCTTCTTCTAGTACCAGAGGGAAATATAGAGGAAAAAGCCAATCTTTTTGCTGAATTATATAAAATGCTAATAAACATGAAACATTTTTGGTGAAAAAAATGTTATAACAACTTTTTTCTAAAAAGTCCTATTTTATTAATGCTGTTTATTATAAGATGAATGAGCATGTAAATAATTTGGGGAACCTTATCTTTGATACTTAGGGCTTATTCCTGGCTCAGCACTAAATGATTGATCCTGGTAAGTTCAAGGGTTCCTATTAGATGCTGGGAACTCACTTGATTGGCAGAAAATCAGAGTTTGTTGCCATTAATCTTTATATTCTTCTTACTTAATTACTTTGTTCTTCATAACTACCTGAATTCAGATAATCTAAAATTTATGTTTTTTCTTCACTTAGTTTAACACATACTCTTTAGTTACATTTAAGTTGTATCAAATCACAAGATTTATTATGTGCTATAGCAATGTTCAAATTTTCTTGACTTCTTATAATTTAACAGTTCCCATATTTCTGATATTAAGATGATAAGGGACTATACAGATTCACAATTACAAAGTATTTTTTGCATGTACCTGGGTTTTTCGAGTATAAGCAGAAATTAATTCATATGTGAATGGCCATAAGTATAAAACTAACTTAAATTTGAATTAACAAATGTAAAACTGTATGAGTAATCTCAAAAAATACATCTCAATGGAATAGTTAAGAGATGATACTAAACATTGAAAATTTTATCACAATATGCTTCACCTGATGGACTTAATTTATACACTTTATGCAATCAGTATTCCTCCAGTGGAGGAACTTAAAGTTATTTTTTAAAAAATATTTTTTATTTTGACCAAGGTGGATTACAAATCTTTCACAGTAGTATTTTAGGTACATAGTGATATTAAATCAGGGGCATTCTCACCACCAATGTTGCCCTCACTCCACCCCTGTTCCCAGCATGCATTCTGTATCTCCCACCTATGTCCCACAGGCTGCTATTATAAGTGGTCCCCTCTGTTAAACAGTTATTTTTTAGATATTTAAATTATCTCTTTTATAGAGCATAGACCATACTGGTAGATAATAACAGATAAGGAAGTAATAGAAAATGAAAAAAAAGGTGATTTTCTGAACCTTTATTAAGTGAATAATAAATCATTCAAAAACCATTGAAATGTTTTTCCATAATAGTCTTTGTCTATGATTTAATTTATTTTCTAAATAATCATTTGGATATTGGCTGTATAAATGTCCTGTATCTTTTATTTTCATGATGATGGCTATGCAAAAATTTTCAATATTTTGAAATATCAAAAAGTATTCTGACATTCATTGTTTTGCCCAGTGAGAACTTCATTTGACTTCAGTCTACCAGCCAATTTCCAAGCAATCTGACTTCACAAATTAGTGGTGACAAATCAGACCCCATAGTAAGGTGTATATTACAGAAAGTGTTAGCTATGGAAAGATGATTCTAAAGTTGCAGCTATTACTTTTTATTGCTTTGATGTAGTACAAGGGAAGAAGAGAGGTGTGATTTTGCTTATTAACAATTTTAATTAACTTTTAATTGATTTCTAGGGGGATAAATGTTTTCATTATTGCATCACACACTGAGCTTCTGAGTTGGATATTAAGCATCAACACACATTTCTTGACAGTACTGTTGATACGATGGCATTTTATGTCTGTTACCTTGTGTAGCATCTACATATTCATTTTTAATAGTGAGACATCAAACTACTATGTTTAACCAATTATGTATGCATCTTGCATGACCTTATTTATAGTCTTATCTTAAAAATAATAAGAAAATACTTTCAGGGACTGGGAAGTGACTCAAGTGGTAGGGCTTTTGCCTTGAATGTGCTAACCTAGGACGGACAATCCCCCAGCGTGCCATATGGTCTCCCAAGTAAGGACCCATTTCTGCGCGTGTAGCCAGGAGTAATCCCTGAGAATTGCCAGGTGTGGCTCAAAAAACAAAAATAAATAAATAAATAAATAAATAAATAAAAATACTTTCACATCTTATAAGTGTTTATGCTCATTTGACTTTATTAAGTATAATTGCCTTATTTTAAAGTTAATCATACACATATTTGTTTAATCTTAAACTTTCTAAAATACATGTTAATAAAAATAACATTGTGATTTTTAATCCATGAGCATTGAAATAAAATACACTTCCTTCAAGGAAGCTAAAAATTAATTATGTTAACTTTGGGTATATCTGATCAAAGTAGGTTGTGGGGGTGGATGTGCATTATTTACCTTTAATATTTAAACAGAATGTCTATTACTGATAATTCTATCTAATATGTGTTATTGGTACACCTGTTCAATACATGTTCAAATAATTTTAATAAATTATCTGGTATTAATATAAAGGTTACTTTATATTGAAATGTAATATGTTTAAATTATGAAACATGTTCTCTTTCCAATAAGTTTTATTGAAGAAAAGTGTGTAAACTAAATGTTATTGGTAAGAATATTTGTTAAATATAAAATTAATTTTGGATTTAATTTTTAATGCTATTTTTTCTAAGAACTGGAATTGGTGGTTGAATAATTGGAATATTGAAGACAAAGAATTATCTAAGAAAGCTTTGAAGAAAATGCTGTATCCTAGGGAAAAGTTTAGGATTAATTGCATTTGAGTAGCGAAGTTATGAAGGATAATGAATAATAAAAATTTATGGGAGCCGGGAGGTGGCGCAGGAGGTAAGGTGCCTGCTGCCTTGCCTAGGACGGACCATGGTTCGATCCTCCGGTTCCCATATGGTCCCCCGTGCCTGCCAGGAGCGACTTCTGAGTGCATAGCCAGGAGTAACCCCTGAGCGTCACTGTGTGTGGCCCAAAAACCAAAAAAAAAAAAATTGCCATTAAGTGTGTAGTTTGATCAGCATTGAAGGGAGGTTATATTTCTGTTACTTTGGGTCTCAAAATTGGGTTTTATATGCTATTTCCCTTTAGGACTTGACATGCTCATTACAATATTAATAACATTTAAAAAGCTTTAAATCATTAGATTTAATTTTCTTTGATCCTAAATTTAAAATTTAACAGTTGAGAATAGGTTTCTCCTCTATTTATCCCCCATCTCTTATCTTTTTTTTGTTTCTTTTGGTTTTTGGCTCACATCTGGTGGCATTCAGGGGTTACTCCTGGCTCTATATTCAAACAGCTCCTTGGGGTCGGAGAGGTGGTGCTGGAGGTAAGGTGTCTGTCTTGCAAGCGCTAGCCAAGGAAGGACCGTGTTTTGATCCCCCCGGCATCCCATATGGTCCCCCAAAGCCAGGGGCAATTTCTGAGCACTTAGCCAGGAGTAACCCCTGAGCATCAAAAGGGTGTGGCCCCCCCAAAACAAACAAACAAACAAAAAGCATTGCTCCTGGCAGGCTCAGGAGACCATATGAAATGCCGAGATTCAAACCACCTTCCTGCATGCAAGGCAAACGTCTTACCTCCATGCTATCTCTCCGGCCCCAACCCGTATCTTATCTTTTAGAAAATAAAATAGCCACATAAGAGAAATACTTAACATTCCATAAAACATAGCATGTGAAAATTTGATGTTAATAATTTTTTTATCAAATGATAGACTAAATTTCAGTGTTTGATTCTCTTTGTAACCTTTTATTAAATTTATTTATTTATTGTTTTGGTCCCATGGAGACCAGTGTTCAGAGAAGACTTCTAGTTCTGTGCTTCGGGAAAAGTATGGTGAAGTTGGGGTACCATTTATTGATAACAGGGATGAGACCCATAGACTGCATTACCAGAAAAGTGTTTTACTAAACTGCCTTATAGTACTATCTCTTTGGCCCTTGATAATTCTATTTATTTCACCATTGTACAAACCAATTTATCATTGACTCTGCTGAATGCATGTGTCTTTCCAAAGATTTTATCTATACTACTTATTAATTCATTCTAGACCATCTTAAAAACTTCCTTTTGATTAAACTGACACTGCCAGTTTACTTTCATTGAAAATTAAATTAAAAAATCATTATCAAGCTACATATCAAGAATAAAAGTAAGGTATTGTGTGATATAAAAGCACATAATATTAAAAAGATACTTTGATATCATCTCTCAGTCAATTATGACAATTTAAAAATTGTGCATACTTTAAGATTCTAAGGTGATATATATATAGCAAAAAATTATTATCTGTAGTTAAGATTATCTGGAAATACTTTATATAATAAAAAAAAAACTTAGGGATTTACGATAACAACTGATGTAGTACTCAGAGGCAAATACAGCTCAAGGAGTGAAACTGAATAATAGAAGATGGGTAAAAATAATATTATTAGGGAAGTCATAGATTAAAAGGTAAGCTTTATAATATTTTGCACCCCCCCCACAAATGACCCACCTTCAAGACTCAAACAAGGATGACAGGTACAGTTGAAAGTTTACATTGTGAAGTAAGTAAGAATTCCATAAGGCATACTTGCAAACATATTTTAAAGGAAATAGTTTGTTTACCCACTTTCTTCTACCAACTTCACGAGTAGTGACTCAGAGTGAAGAAAAGATAGACTATTTTTAAAATTTCTATTATTAAAATGTCCTTCCCTCCTACATCAGTACTGCTGGAACATAGTCCCTGGTACTAGTGTGCCTGAAAAGCACCATATCCACACAAGCCATACAATTAAACCATCTGGGTAGATGAGTGTATATTGGTACAAGTATACGCCAGAACCTCTGAGGGAACACCCCTCTAAATGTTCATCATCTTGATAAAATGGAAAAAAGGTAAGAAATATGTTCTTGGAGTCGAGCAGTTGTCTGAACTAATGTGAACTGGTAAATCTCCAAGGGAAACTTATAATGCAGGAATTTGGGAAATACTAACATGATACAAACACTATATGATGATCATCGAGAAATTGAAGTTTATTTCAATTTAGTCTTCGATAGAATAAATTTCTTAGCAATCATGTAAATCAGTAATTTGCAAATATGGATGATGATATTAGATCTTTCTTTTTAGTTCTGTGATACCACTGTAGGTAATTTTGCGTTGTTCTACTATTAGTTATTATGTTATATATGTGCCAGTGTCTATTTAATTAAATTTTATATAAGTTACTTAGTCCAGAAGTGGAATTGTGACTATACTAGAAGAATTATGACATAACTAATATAATGTTTATGTGTTTTGTTTGCAAATTTTATTTGTGTTCTATATGAGGATGATGAGATAATAAAGTGGGAGACACTTTAATCTGGGTATGTTTTCTAAGAAATCAATATTCAACAAAAAGAAAAAACTTAGACCCTTGTGTTAAAAAATGAGAAAATTTACATAAATAATCATAATGATAAATATACAACAATATTTAAAGTATGTAAAGAAAGTGTATGGAATTACAGGCAGGCACAATAGGAGATTCTTGTTTAAGTTTGAGGAAGTCAGAGAAATTTAAAATGCTTTGGGAGAGTGAATTTAAATTGGAACTTGAAAATGACTGCTGAATAATTGCAGACATTCTAGACACATACTTTTGGAGTTTTGGGGTTGTGAGGTTTGTAATAATCTGAAATACTATGAAAGCAGCATATAATTTTGGCTTTTTGGCTGTGTTAAAGGTTTAAATATTGCTTAATGTAGTAAAAAAATTCTTGATGGCTTTTAGGCAAAGAAAGTATCATTTTTTCCTCGCTTATAAAAATTACTATTGAAGGGCCGGAGCGATAGAACAGCAGTAGGGCATTTTTTTTTCCTATGCACACTGCTGATCCAGGAACGACCTGGGTTTGATCCCCCTTGTCCCATATGGTTCCCCCAAGTCAGTAGTGATTTCTGAGTTCATAGCCAGGAGTTGCTCCTGAGCATCGATGGGTGTGGCCCAAAAACCAAAAAAGTAAAAATACTATTGAATGAAAGTAATAAAAGTTAATAATTAAGAAGACATTTAGTATTTAAAACCCTAGTTGAGGGACGAGAGAGATAGCATGGAGGTAAGGCATTTGCCTTGCATGCAGAAGGATGGTGGTTAGAATTCCAGCATCCCATATGGTCACCTGAGCCTGCCAGGAGCGATTTCTGAGCACAGAGTCAGGAGTAACCCTAAGCGCAGCTGGATGTTACCCAAAAACAAATAAAACAAAACAAAACACCCTTGTTGATGACTATTCCAAGCAAGGTTCAAGTCCAGATATGTACATAAGTGAAATCAATGTAATAAGTGTAATACATTGGGGATTTTTCAGAATTTATTTTACTTGGGAACATGCTATATAATACACTACTGTGGATTGATATCCTGGAGTTTATTCTCATATAGTGTGAAACTCATCTCAAGTTATTGAACATTGAAAATTTGAAATTGTTACAGATTTGGAAAAATATTTCTTTTTTTTTTTTTTTTTTTTTTTTTTTTTTTGGTTTTTGGGCCACACCCAGTGACGCTCAGGGGTTACTCCTGGCTATTCGCTCAGAAGTTGCTCCTGGCTGGCCTGGGGGACCATATGGGAACCGGGGGATCGAACCGCGGTCCGTCCTAGGCAGCGCAGAGAAGGCAGGCACCTTACCTCCAGCGCCACCGCCCGGCCCCGGAAAAATATTTCTTGGGATATATTATTTTGCATATTTTTGGGATTGATAAGAGGATAATTTTTGAAAAGGTAATTTTGAATACAGGACATTTTGGGGGGGCATTGATCTAATCAGAAATTTGAGGAAAATTTACAATTTGAAGCTCTGAGGAATATAATAATAGTCTCTAAATATACCTCATCTGTGTGTTTTTTATGTATATCTACATATTTTACATGACAAAGAAAATTAACAACTAGGATTAGGTCCTTGAGATGAGTTTATCTTGCTTTACATATGGGCCCTATGTTACAGAAGATTAAAAATTAAAATTAAAATTAGAAGCTTCCAGAAGATTGCTTTAGAGCAGTGCTCCTCAATATTTTTCTGAACATGGTCCTTTTATAATCTTGTATCCTTCCTGTGACATTTTTTTTGTCCTTATTCTTGGTTCTCATGTTGGGGCCACCCCTTTACACTATTTCACCCATGTCTTTAAAATATTCTGAGGCCCACAGAGGCTCAGAGCGTCAAAACTGATAAACATTTACTTAGAGTAATACAATATTTGAGGGAAGAACAGGAGGTCAAATTGTTTGAGAGGACTTGAGTCATCATTAATTTGATTAATTTTAATATGAAGTCAATGTATCTTCTGCTTTAGGAAAGAGTATTCAACATAGTTATGAAAGTTTGGAGATTTTTGAGATTCTTGGACATGTAGTTCATAGATCTAAGAAAGGCTTAAATTAATTTAGTATGCACGCTGTTTTCAAGTTACTATGAAGTCAATGTTAGTTTTATTTGGGTTTGTCCTTTATATACAACTTGGTTTGTATCTACTCTACATCAATAACTTTATCAAGTAGATGATTAACTGAAGAGCTATTTTATTCCAATGGCAGTATTTCTTCTTAAATCAGATACTTATTATGTTAGTTCATGAAATAGTGTCTTCTAGAATTTGGAAAGACTTCACTTTAATAAGAAATTGGACAGACCAATCTTATAGCATCAGGAGCTCTATTTAGTTAATGACTCAGACAAGCAAGGAGATGCATTTTCCTCCCTTGCCTTAAGAAAAAAAATCACATATTACATTTTTAACCTATGTTTATCTTGTGATCTACAGATTTATTAAAAATACAGAGCCTGCAGGGCTCTTGCCTTAAATAGGGTTAAGCCAGAGTTGATCTATGGCACCCTATTGGGTCCCCTTGCCAGAGTGATTCCTGAGCACAGAGTAAGAAATAAGCCCTAGTACCTCTGGACTGAGCCAAATCTAAAAAATAAATAAATAAATAAGTAAATACATAAAAATACTAAAGTTTTTCTCACTTCAGGGTATTTATATGATATATATTAATTATATGGCAAGACTATTAATTATCTTAAAATTTGGTTGTTTATATTATTTACTCCAATTATGCCAAGTATATTATCATAAAAGAGGTATAAAATGGGGCCTGAGATATAGCACAGCAGTAGGGCATTTGCCTTGCAAGCTGCTGACCCAGGACCAATGATGGTTTGAATCCCAGCATCCCATATGGTACCTCGTGCCTGCCAGGAGTGATATCTGAGCACAGAGGTAGGAGTAACCCCTGAGTACAGCTGGGAGTGGCCCCCCCAAAAAGGAATACAAGTACATTTTTGGTGTATTTTAAGTTTTGTATTTTATTTCACTTTTTAAAGTTTATTTTTCATAAGGAAATAGGTTAATTCTTTAAAAATGTTTGATTCATCCCCTCTGGTTGGGAAGCATTTATCAAAAGCATAACACATACCATGTATAATTTCATTTAGGCAACAGACCCTGATGCTGGAATAAATGGTCAAGTATACTACAGTTTGGGCAACTTCAACAACCTTTTTCGTATCACATCCAATGGAAGCATTTACACAGCAGTCAAGCTTAACAGAGAAGTAAGGGACTACTATGAACTTGTGGTTGTGGCAACAGATGGAGCAGTACATCCTCGTCATTCAACCCTAACACTGGCCATCAAGGTTTTGGATATTGATGATAACAGTCCTGTGTTCACCAATTCAACATATACTGTGGTAGTTGAAGAGAATCTGCCAGCTGGAACCACTTTTCTTCAAATAGAGGTAAGCGGCAAAACCAACAGTTTTATGAATTCTACATTTTACTGTTTGCTATTAGTATAAGGTTGTCTTATTAATTCAATTAAAATATGCAAAACCAGATAATCTTGAATGCCAGGGAGGAAATTTTAAATATTTCTAAAATCTATTTTATTTCATAATCATATTTTAAGCATATACACACATTTTGAAAGAATGGGTACATTTGTAAGAAATTAAAAATCTTCATAGATATTATTAACGAAAGTAACGTTACCAACTTATGATGAAAATTAGCAGTACACAGAGGCTGGGCAGTGGCACTAGAGGTAAGGTACCTGCCTTGCCTGCGCTTGCCTAGGATGGACCGCGGTTCGATCCCCCGGTTCCCATATGGTCCCCCAAGCCAGGAGCAACTTCTGAGCGCATAGCCAGGAGTAACCCTTGAGCATCACTGGGTGTGGCCCAAAAACCAAAAAAAAAAAGAAAATTAGCAGTACAGTACAGTAGTGTATGAAAATGTTTAGTGATAGATGAAGTTTTAACTTTTAAAAACATAAAAGTAAGTCTCTATGTAGGGTCCAGTAGATATTAAGGTGATTAAGATATTTGCCTGCACAAGGTTGAAGTTGGATCAGTTTCTGCCACCACAAATTCTCTCAACACTGAGAATGGCACCTGGAATCAATGGAACACTGTTATAGTTGAAAACACCCTCTTCAACCCATAAACTCAATAAATATCTATAGATATATCCTGACAATTATTTTTGATTCGGCCAATTTATAGATGCAGAATTAGATAGATATATAAATAAACAACATATTCATTCCTGTAATTTATAAAAACAAAACAAAATATGATACTTACGAGTAATAATTGACTTTATTTTGAACTATTATTATTTTTTTTTGGTTTTTGAGTCACACCTGGCAGTGCTCAGGGGTTACTCCTGGCTCCATGCTCAGAAATTGCTCCTGGCAGGCACGGGGGACCATATGGGGCACCGGGATTCGATCCGATGACCTTTTGCATGAAAGGCAAACGCCTTACCTCCATGCTATCTCCCGGGCCCCTGAACTATTATTATTTATTAAGACCAATTTATTATTATTTTTTATTGATTTAACGGTGTCACCATATAAGCTTCAGCTTCTTAAAAATCTGGGGCTGGAGAGATAGCATGGAGGTAAAGTGTTTGCCTTGCATGCAGAAGGATAGTTGTTCAAATCACGGCATCTTATATAGTCCCCCTGAGCTTGCTAGAGGTGATTTCTGAGCACAGAGCTAGGAGTGACCCCTGAGCACTGCCGGGTGTGATCAAAAAAATTTTTTAAGTTACTGTAGTGCACATATTCCCAAAGAGACAACTTTCCTATGCCATGGTCCATTAGGCAACCCTCCACCTTAGATTGCTGATGCCCTGGTTTTCTAGTAATCTTAGTACAGTGATCTGAAACTAAGGGACAGTTTGCATTTGATTTCATTAGTATATATATTTTTCTTTATTTGTTTTGTTTTGGGGCCACACCTGGTAGCACTCAGGGATTATTCCTGGCTCCCTGGACTCAGATATTACTCCCTGTAGGTTTGGGGATCCATATTTGATGCTAGAAATAGAACACAAATCAGCTGCTTATGAGAGAAACACCCTATTCAATGTGCTATCACTTCAACCCTCAGAAGTTTCTTTAATTTGCTTCTCTACATCATATATCTGAGTGATATTACCTGTTACTTGCTTTTCCTTTTGATTTATTTCACTCAACTACCTCTAATTTCAGGTTGTCATAAAAGGAAAGATTTCATTATTCTTTTACTGAACTTTAAATTTGAACATATGTGTGTAGGTGTGTATGCTGTGTGTTAATCATACAGCTCAATATGTCCTTTCTTCCCAAAATCTTAGTTACCAAATTATTCACCAGTAAAAATAAATATATTTTATATATGAATATTAATTTTAAAATAATGTTATTAGATAGAGGTCAATAAGTGGAATTCTTGGATAAATGGTAAATCTAGAATTTGTAAAATTCTTCATGGTATTTTCATTGACTGAACCAATTTACAAACATACAAATAATATACAAGGGAATTAATTTTTCTCTGCAGACTCAGACATTCAAGCTATTTAAATGTTCTCTGTTCTCATGATCAAAGCCAAGGGACAGCTCATTTTTTAATTTAATTTTCCTGATAATATATTTATATATGCTCACTGGCTATGTGAAGTTTTTGTTTGTTTGTTTGTTTGCTTGTTTTTTGGTTTTTGGGCCACACCTGGTGACGCGCAGGGGTTACTCTTGGCTATGCACTCAGAAGTCGTTTCTGGCTTGGGGGACCATATGGGAAACCAGGGGATCGAACCGCGGTCCATCCTAGGCTAAAACAGGCAAGGCAGGCACCTTACCTCCAATGCCACCGCCCGGCCCCTATGTGAAGTTTTTAATTAGTGAAGTATTTTCTTTTCTTTTAATTACCTTTATTGGGTGGATGTTTTAAGTATTTTGACTATTTTGCAAATATTGAAAGTCATCTATTTTAAGAGGAGTATGGTAAGAAAATATTTTCTCCTATTCATCGAAATGTCTTTTTATTTATTTATTTATTGTTTTGGTTTTGGTTCCACACATTGCAGTGATCAGGACTTCATCCTGGTTCTACATAAAGGAATAACATTGGTAGGGCTCGGAGAACTTTATGGGGTTTGGGTAATACCTGGGCAGGTTATATGAAGGGCAAATATCCTAAACATACTATCAGGCAAGCAGACTATCATTAATACACATAGGTTATGTTCTCATTTTAATGATTATATACTCCACATAAGGAAAATCGAGATACATGAATACATGCTATTCAGTGCATTTTTAATTTTTGACTTAACATCCAATATTTATTTCCTCTCTATTTAAGTTTTCGTTTGTTTGCTTGATTTTGGTCCACACCCAGTGATGCTCAGGTGTTACTCCTAGCTATGCGCTCAGAAATACCTCCTGACTTGGGGGACCATATGGGATTTCAGGGGTAAATGCCCTACTACTGTGCCACATATCTGGCCCTTGATTTAAATGTTTTACATGGTATGTGGTAGTAATTTATATCACAAATTCTGAAGACCATTCTGTTCTCCATCTTATATTCACATCATCTTTACCACATATTAGAGTATTACATTTTGGGGGCCCGGGAGATAGCATGGAGGTAAGGCGTTTGCCTTTCATGCAAAAGGTCATTTGTTCGAATCCCAGTGCCCCATATGGTCTCCCGTGCCTGCCAGGAGCAATTTCTGAGTATGGAGCCAGGAGTAACCCCTGAGCACTGCCAGGTGTGATCCAATCCCCCCCCCAAATAAATAAAGTATTACATTTTGTGGATTTATTTTGACTTCTATTATACTATTTTTATTACTACTCTTGGTAGTAGTACAAAATGGAAGGTCGTAACACTTCCAATATTTTGACTCAGGATTATATTAATTCTCTGTGATTTTTAATAGTTTCAAATTAATTTTAGTATTATTTGTCTATTTCTTGAAGAAGAACATTAGAATTTTGATAGTGACTACACTACATATGCTTTGGGTAGGGTGTGGTGTTCATTTAGTATTTTGTTAAAGATTTTAATTCGTGAACTTAAATTATCTTTCCCTTTTCTTATGACATTTTCTAACATTAATATAATTCTCAGTTTAGAAGTCTTAATTTTTGGATACTTGATAAATTCTTTTTATTGTTTTTGGTTCACACCTGGCACTGCTGAGCATTTACTATTGATTCTGCACTCAATAATTACACTTGGTGGTCTCGGAAACAGTGCATAATACTAAAGATAAAATCTGGTTTGAACCACATTCAAATGTCCTACCTGCTGTCATATCTCTGGCACCCATTTTTGTTATTTATTTCTAACTACTTTTAATTTTAATAGAATTGTATCAGGAATTATTTTGTTTCCTTCTCTTCTAGTTTAATGTTTATATATAGCAAAACAATACATTTTAAAATATTGATTTCTTTTCTTTTCTTTTTTTTTTTTTTTGTTTTTGGGTCACACCCAGTGACGCTCAGGGGTTACTCCTGGCTATTCGCTCAGAAGTCGCTCCTGGCTTAGGGGACCATATGGGAAACTGGGGGATCGAACCGCTGTCTGTCCTAGGCAAGCACAGGCAAGGCAGGCACCTTACCTCCAACGCCACCGCCCGGCCCCTCAAATATGTTTATTTTATTTCTTTTTTAGTGTATGTGTGTGTGATTTTTGGGTCACACCCAGCAGTGCTCAGGGGTTACTCCTGGCTCCATGCTCAGAGATTGCTCCTGGCAGGCACGGGGGACCATATGGGGCACCGGGATTTGAACCAATGACCTTTTGCATGAAAGGCAAATGCCTTACCTCCATGCTATCTCCCAGGCCCCTAAAATATTGGTTTCTTAAACTGCCCCTTTACACATTTATTTATTACTAAAGATACTTTTTATCATTGATGTTTTAGACTTTTTCCACCTGTAACATAATCTGATTGCCATATTGTAATTTTGAATGGTTACATTTACTCTTACTGTGAATATATAAAAATATAGCCTTGTTGCTATAACTAGATTTTTTTGTTAAAAAACTTTAGTTTGGGGCCAAAGTGGTGGCGTAGTGGAGGGTATTTGCCTTACACGTTGTTAACCGAGAACAAACATGTCTTCTAGTCTTTGGTGATGAAAAAAATTGTGGAAAAAAATGAATTTTCTTAATTTATAAATTTTTCCATTAGTTAATAATATCAAATAGACAGGAAAACAAATATGTCAATAAGAGGTATCTAAGAGATTCCAGGTAGAACTTCTAACCCAGTCTTAAAGAAATAAATGATAATTTTGAAAATTAAATTGCTTTCTAAATTGTGAACAGAGAGAGGAGATATTTAAGCAAAGAATATTAATTATTCAAGATAGTTTAAAAAAACTGGCACAAAATCCTAGAGCAGAGACTGAGGGAGTGAAAAGCAGAGAATAAATATGGTTCCTTGCCAGGTTGAATAGGTTAAAATGAAGTGGAAATAAGTAATATTTTAGGCAGTAAGTACATTAACAAATCTCTGCTTTAATCAGTGCTTTGTAGGGTGATGTCCATCAGCTATTGAGAAGGTCAAGAATGAAGTTCACATAAGTACTACTTGCACTGCTTCATATATGTCCTAATAAACATTATAGACCTCATCCTATTTTGTCACTATTTCAAACTTCTAATCAGAGTTGCTTGCTATTATGAATTACTTAATGAGATGGTCATCCTTCCATAAAAATCTACACTTTCAGTCACTATATATTATTTTTAGTTCTGATCAATCTTCATGAGAAATCTCGATTTTACCCTTCTATTTCTGTGTTTGTGTCTTATCTTGACTCAGAAACCTGGAGAACAAACAACAGTTTTTAATTCATCTTGTATCCCCCTGTGTCATCAGTGAATAACAATGAGTCAATAAATATGAGTTAACTAATGGGAAACACAGTAAAATGATCCCAAGAAATGTATAATGGTTAACTTATGAACAGACATTATCATTTGCTTCTTTAGCTTTCTTAAATAATTTTAAAAACCCATTATGGATATAGGACTCTCAGCATATTTATTTTTAAATATAATGTTTTACAAAGTTACATAATTAGCATAAAGTAATGAATAACAATGTGTGAGTCCATTATGTCTTTGCTGTAGTGTGATTCTTTTAATTAGTGAAGTTTTAAGACATTAATTAGATAATAAAATCAGCAACGACAAAATCTCTTGGGTGTCTGCGATTTGCTTTCCTTTGTGTCCCTCTCAGGTTTCTTACTTAACATGTCTTTCTCTAAAGAGAGATTTTTTTTTCTTTGCTCTTCCGGAATTCATGCCGCCCTAGGCACTGACACATGATTTCAATGCACATTCTTATTTTGCTAACACCACTGACACAGCCATTCTCTGTTTAACTTGTTACAGGCCAAAGATGTTGACCTTGGAGCAAATGTATCATATCGAATCAGAAGCCCAGAAGTGAAGCATATTTTTGCACTACATCCATTTACTGGAGAACTCTCTCTTTTAAGGAGTTTGGACTACGAATCCTTTCCAGACCAGGAAGCAAGCATCACGTTTCTAGTGGAGGCCTTTGATATATATGGGACAATGCCACCTGGTATTGCTACGGTCACAGTGATTGTAAAGGTAAGGGATATATAACTTCTTGCTGCCTACTTTATAGTCTCAAATTTTATAGTGTACACAATATTTGATTTCATTACTTTATAATAACACAGTGGTACCAAATTCAGATATGCAATGGGTCTTAAGGCTACTACTGACTACACTTGATAACTATAGAACAAATCTCATATTCCATTCAGCTTTCCTTGGCTATATAAAGATTTTAGAATAGAACAGGCATATTCATACTAGAATTAGAAAAAAAACTTAAAATCCCAGAGGTTATTTAATTTTTGAATATTTCCTTAACAGAAAGATTTACATATAGAGCTAATACATTGTACAATGTATTAAAAACTTTATTACAGTGATGGTTTTAACTATTCACTAAAAAGTTTAAGTAATTAATAAGAAATCATCACTTGGGTTGAAAATAGAATGCATGAATTTATGTTTTTTATGTGTAAGACTGAGGTTTCATCTGCTCATAA
Organism: Crocidura indochinensis; assembly: GCA_004027635.1. Lineage (NCBI taxonomy): Eukaryota > Metazoa > Chordata > Mammalia > Eulipotyphla > Soricidae > Crocidura > Crocidura indochinensis. The sequence goes on along the minus strand of PVKC010000335.1, from coordinate 29,159 downwards.
TCCAAAGTACTGTCAAATGACCCCTGTGGTTCCCACTATTGCTGGATCTAACTATCAATACAGCTTCCAATGCCAGCATTAGACATACAATTTAATGATTTTCCAGTTATTATTGAAAATAGCTAGAAAAAAAAGTGGAGGGAATACCAAACCCTGCCACCCCAGCCCCCCTTATTTTTCTTGTTTTGTTTTGATTTGTTAGTTTTTGACTTTATTTTCCTTCTCTTTTTCATTCACTTTTCTCTTCCCTTTTCACTCCTGTGATTATTATTTGGTGTTTTTTTTTTTCTTTTCTTATTAACCGGGTGCATTATTTTTCTTTTTCACTTTCTTTTTTTGGTAGTTGCTACCAAATATTTTCTTATTTTTTTTAATCTCAAACAACAACAGAATAGATAATCTATAACAAGCTGTAAAGTGGAGACCAGTTACACTAGTACTGTGGGTTGGGGGGGAAGGAAGGAGATATGGGATGCATGTTGGGAATGGGGATGGAGGGAGGACAACACTGGTGGTGGGCATGCCCCTCATTCATTGTCAATATGTACCATAAATAATTCTGTGAAGAAAAAAATAAAATAAAATAAATTCTTGAAACATCACTTGAGTTTTCAATTGATTGACAGACAACTAAATAATTATTTTCTTAGGCTTTATAATTGACATGAATTTATTAAATTATTACAGATAAGAAAGTTTTAAGAGTGTTAAGGTTTATTCAGAGATTTTTATTTTGAGTGGAGGGATCACATCCAGCAGCCCTCAGTGGTTATTCCTGGCTTTAGCTCAGAAATCTCTCCTGGCAGTCTTGGGGTACCATATGGGATGCCGGAATTCGAACCACAGTCCCTCTGCATGCAAGGCATATTCAGTGATTTTTGATATACTTGATCCAGAGTGATCTACAAATACTCATACAAAATTATTTTCCTCCTGTGGCTCTACTTTTATCTCTAAAAACCCTCCCCATTCTCAATTGTGTTGAGTATCTCCCTGATACAATGTTTTATATTGTTCTTTGAGCCTGAGAAAGAAGGGGTCAATACAAATCACTGAGCTTGGGGTGTTTCAATTAATATCATAATACACTATTTTGACACACTAGTGTGGTATGCCTCTTTGTTTTTTATAAATGTAGAGCTTTATTTCCAAAAGCATCTTAGAAGACAAGAGAAAAACTGGGGTTTATGATGTATGCCTTGCACATACCAATCCTGGTTCAATTCCTGGTATGGTGTATGGTTTTCTAGGTATGGCACAAAAGTGAAGATTTAATACAGAATCAGGAGTAAGTCTTGATCACTGTGAGATTTGTGATGACAAAATAAAGAAAATAACCTAGAAAAATATGATAGGAACTACAATGTCATGAAAGATATAGAATTCAAAATGACCGAGACTTAACAAAAAGACTTAACTAAGCCAAAATGGCTCCAGACAGATTAAAATGCTGGTCACCATAATCTGGTCTGCTCTTAATTTTCTATATACTTTTAAAGAATTGAACATTATAATTTTAAAAACAAATCAATTACCCATTTACTAAATTTGGACCAATATAAAAGGAAGGAATTATAAATAGCTAATTCATCCCTAATTTCCTAGATCCAAAAGCAGATATTAATACGGTATAGATTGTGTGTTATTGATAATAGTGTAACCTCATCAATTCTTCTTTGTTGCCTTGAATTTCATTTAGATTATTTTTTGAAGTTTGACGGGATAAGTTTTGTAAAACATATCTTTTAAAAAAGCAAGCTGTGTCTTAAATGAGCCTCATTTTTAGAATAAATAAGTTAGTTATATGTTCCATACCATTTTGTAATTTCTTTTTTTTTCTTTGTTTTTTTTTGTTTGTTTGTTTGTTTGGGTCACACCCGGCAGTGCTCAGGGGTTACTCCTGACTCCATGCTTAGAAATTGCTCCTGGCAGGCATGGGGGACCATATGGGGCACCGGGATTCGAACCAATGACCTTTTGCATGAAAAGCAAACACCTTACCTCCATGCTATTTCCCGGGCCCCATCATTTTGTAATTTCATTCAATAACTTTCAACATAGTCAAAAAAATAGTTGCTTATTGATGGGATGACTCCTTTATCATGAATAGAAAAGTACTAATCATAGTTTTGTTGATTGTATTACATTATCTTAGAGGATTTAGGTCAAGTCAAAGATTAAAGTTACACTAGTGAAAGGTGATGTAATTATTTTTAAAATGCCAAGTTTTCCTGGGGTCGGAGTGGTAGCATAGTGGTAGGGCATTTGCTTTGCACATGACTGTGCACATGGCTGACCTAGGATGAACGCACGTTCGATCCCGTGGCATCCCATATGATCCCCTAGCCAGGAGCAATTTCTGAGTGCAGAGTCAGGAGTAACTCCTGAGCATCGCTGGGTGTGTCCCCTTGAAAAAAAAAAATCCCAGAAATCAAGTTTTTCTTATCTACACAATTTTCCTAAATGTATAAAAAATAAAATAATCAATTTTATTGTTTACATCAATAATTGTACACACATATAATAATTATATAGCATACCTTTTTTCTTTTTTAAGGTAATAAGATAAAACATGGTAATAATGTTTATAGAACATTTTTTTAAGTGCATATGATTTCTTTGCTGTAGCCTAAGCATGATGAGATTTTCATAAAGAGAACTTTATAAGTCTACAGTGGGTTTTTGAGACACATGAATATGAAAATATAATTCTATTTATTTTGAAGAAAATAAAGAAGTGCAATTCATATTTTGCACAAATATATAGAGCATTCCATGCTTGTTAATTTCCTTCTGTCTGTTTATCTGAAGTATTGAAAAGCTGTTATGCTGATAACATAATTGCATAATATTTGCTAAGAGATATTTTTATCCAAAACAGTCACCACAGGAAAATCATCTGAAGATCTCTCTTTGAAAATGAGCAGAAACAAAAGACATTACTTTTATAAAGAGGGAAAAAGGGTCCCCTAAGCACTCCTTTATGTTTTTTCAAATACTTCCAGGAAGTACCAGGAGTAAACCCTGAGCGTCATTGGGTGTGACTCCAGTACCAAGCAACTTATTAAACAAATAAAATAAAATAAAACTAGAATTCTAAGTGGTGACAGGCATAAAATCTAGAGGAAAATCTGTCCTTCCATACTGATTGTGAATAAATAACATAGAAAGTACATGTTATCTTATCTTACCTGTGATATTAGAAACAGAAAGTAATGCATGTTTTGTTCACTTTTTGAGAAACTCTGAAATTGGATGAGTTTGCCAGAAGAAATCTGTCTAATTTAACTTCCCAATATTCACAACAATCTCACACATACAGTGTCATGAGTCAGAAATATTTCCAATACTGTATACACAGTCCCTTATGCTAGATAATTGAGAAATTATATCCTTAAATCTGCAATTTTTATCAAATTTAGCCAATGTTATCTTCCTATTTAGCAATATATCTTTTTTGTCATTTATAACCTATTTTTATTTGTGATAATTCCTTGCACGCTCATTTATTTAAAATATTACAGAATTTCAGAGGTTTAGTTTTATTCTGTGTGACTTTTTACCAAAAAGACCACCAAAGTCCAAATTCTATCTAACTATAAATTCCCATTTGTGGGGCCCGGGAGATAGCATGGAGGTAAGGCGTTTGCCTGTCATGCAAAAGGTCATCGGTTTGAATCCCGGTGCCCCATATGGTCCCCCGTGCCTGCCAGGAGCAATTTCTGAGCATGGAGCCAGGAGTAACCCCTGAGCACTGCCGGGTGTGGCCCAAAAACCAAAAAAAAATAAAAGAAAGAAAAAAAATTCCCATTTGTTCCTCTATATAAAACAAAATTACTTTTTCTTAGTTATTTGTTTTTCTTTTTTTAATGGTGGTGATTTGGGGCAACAGTTAGCAGTGCTAACAGGTTACTGCTGGCTTTGCATTCAGGTATTACTCCTAGAATTGTTTGAGAGATCATCTAAGTTGTTGAGAATTGAACTAGGTAGCTGTTTGCAAGTCAAGAACCCTATCTACTGTACTGTTTATCTGTTCCCAGTATTTTTTTAGTTTTAATGAATGATCACCATTAAGTTGAAATCTCATTAGCAAGTTATAATTTCTCGGTATATTTACTTAAAATATTATTTAAGTAAACATTGTGATTAATCAAAGCAACTTTTTTTAAAATTTATTTTACATTGAATTTAGGATATATAAATTTATAAAATTTATTATTTTGGGGGTGGGGTTATCTCCAAAATGGTGCTCAGGAACCCTGGGGTGGGGTGGAGTTGCTCCCCTGATTCTTTGCAGTTCAAAGTGAAAGTCTGAGGATACCATATTGCTCAGACCATTCAGAGTTCGGTAATATCCAGGATGCTGAGTGGTGCTCAGAATTCTTCAGTTTAACTCACAAAGGTATTGCCTTAACTCTTTTTTTTTTTCATTTATTTTATTTAAACAACTTGATTACATACATGTTTGTGTTTGGGTTTCAGTCATGTAAAGAACACCACCCATCACCAGTGCAACATTTCCATCACCAATGTCCCAAATCTCCCTCCTCCCCACCCAATCCTGCCTGTACTCTAGACAGGCTTTCTATTTCCCTCATACATTCTCATTATTAGGATAGTTCAAAACGTAGTTATTTCTCTAACTAAACTCATCCCTGTTTGTGGTGAGCTTCATGAGGTGAGCTGTAACTTCCAGCCCTTCTCTATTTTGTGTCTGAAAATTATTATTGCAAGAATGTCTTTTAGTTTTCTTAAAACTCATAGATTATTGACACCATCCTGCATCTTTCTGTCTCTGTCTGTCTGTCTGTCTGTCTGTCTCTCTCTCTCTATCTCTCTCTCTCTCTATCTCTCTCTCTCTAGCTTATTTCACTCAGCATAATAGATTCCATGTACATCCATGGATAGGAAAATTTCATGACTTCATCTCTCCTGACAGCTGCATAATATCTCATTGTGTATATGTACCACAGTTTCTTAAGCCATTCATCTGTTGAAGGGTATCTTGGCTTTAACTCTTGTACCATTTGCTTTTTCTTTGACCCAAAAGCTCATACTTAATTTGTTCTAGTGATACATTTCATCCTCGGCTATGGCTTTATTTATTTGATGCATGGAAATAGTTTTGTCTATTTTTTTAAAAAATATACCTGCAAATAAATTTACTCATATTTTAATATATGAAAATACTTTTATTAATTTTTTTATTGTGGGGATACATTCATCTGTCTTATTCCAAATTTTTGCTGGGGCGTAGGAGACAAGTATTAAAGATTTTTTTTTTTTTAAAACAAGACTACTTTGGGTCATCAAAAAAAGGATTAAAAAAGAGAAATATATTAATGCTATGGACATATCAAATTAAATGCAAATAAATCTACTTATATCTAGATGATCTACTAAGAAGTAAATTAACTATATATTCCATTCTCTAAAGGCAAACCCTTTCCTAATAATGCCCAATAGACCACTACAGGTTAGTATTAAAAAAACGAAAAAAATTAAATTTACTTGAATTTATTTATAACATATATAAAATTTTCTTGAATTAATATCTATTACATATTGAATTAATATCTACTACATATTGAATTCATATATATTATTTATTTGAAGTAATATATAAGAGGCAGAAAAATAGCTTTAAAGGATTCATTAGTGTTTTTCCCATGTTTGAAAGAATTATCCCTTCTTAGCACTTTAAGCAATTAGAAAACTATGCATAAACTGCTAAGATTTACATACCCAGGTGAATGGGGAGAAAATGTTCCTAGAAATACAGAGAGTTTGTGTGGCTCTACACAAACATAAATCATTCTAGCTATCTTTTTTCCCCTAACCTTTTTAAGTTGCAATTTAAAGAATCCAGAAGATGTACTTTCCTGTAGTTAAGAGGTTCAATCATTAAATTGTTACTCTACAAGAAAATTAGAGAAAGAATGCTGCTAATGTGGCATGCATTTATTTCCTATTTGTAATCTCAGTATCAATATGGAACATTCCCCTCACTATGAAAAACTTCTGAGGTCGTTTACTTGTTCAAATTCTAAAGGTACTAATTTGTACAGAAACTTTCTTTTTCAAAGAGGTTGTGAGGAAATTACTTTGCTTACACTTTAAGAACTCTTATCAGTCTGTAAAACTTTTACATCCATAGTTCAAAATTAAACTCTTGTGAGCATAAAGAAACTTCAATTATTTTAAAATAGATAACAATGAGACCATTTTACAAAGTGTCCAGATAAAAAAAAACTTGCATTAAATCATATATAAAAGAATGTTTTTTTTTTCTATTTTAAATGTTAGGTGATAAATTTATGACCTGGAAGGTAATTCAAATAACAAATTTAATTCTGTATTCAGAGATGATAGAACAAAATGCCCAGAACCGTTCAGGTTTTAGTAATTAATGTAAAAATAAGTAAACTAAACTAAAATGTTATGCTATAGTCATTATTTTTAGATTAATGATATGAATTCTCTAAAAAGTTTATAATAGCTGAGAAAGTAATAATATTATTATAGATATTATAGAATTATTAGCCCATTTCTACCAATTATATATAGTTGTATCAGGAAAAGGCATTAAACAATGATATGGGTATCTTTATCTGTCAAATGGAAGAAAGTTAAGTAACATGAAATAAAGACCAACGTTTAAAAATACCACATCATCTTCACAACATATTTCTGTATTAAAGTTGGAAAATGTTAAGTAAGTGTTTAAGAAAAGAACATCTAACTCACATTATTGATATTAAGGTTTCTATTATTAAATTACAAAAATAAATAGATGCACAATAATCACTAAAATACTGAAATTTATGTTGTAGTTCAGCTGTAAGAATATCTAAGCTTACAATATTATACTATGATGCATTTTAGAGAAATTAATTTAATCATTTGTATCAATATGTAAGTGATATCAAATTATTTTAATATGTTTTTGTTTGTTTAGGGGACATACCTGACTGTGATCAGAGCTTAATTCTAGCTCTACTATGCTCAGGAAGAACTTCTGGTGGAGTCGGGGACCATATGTACTGCCAAAGGATCTAACTTGTATAAGCTGCATGCAAAGCAATCTTCCTAACCATTGTAAAACTCTTTGGCCCAATATTTCAAGGTTTAGATAAAAAAAAAGTTAGAATTTACACCATAATACTAAGTAGTTAAAAAATTACAATTTCAAAATAGTGTTACAAGAATACAGTAAGTTATAAAAAGAAAAATATGACAACTCAAACTCTTAATCTGCATCTCTTAGAGCAGTGGTCCTCAAACTATGACCAACGGGCCACATACTGTATTTGTTCCCATTTTGTTTCTTCACTTCAAAATAAGATATATGCAGTGTGCATAGGAATTTGTTCGTAGTTTTTGTTTTTACTATAGTCCGGCCTCCAACGATCTGAGGGACAGTGAACTGGCACCCTGTTTAAAAAGTCTGAGGACCCCTGTTAGAATAACATTTTAATAATTATTTAATAATGTTAGAATAACATTTTATATTTTTAAGTAATATCTTTATTTAAACACTGTGATATAAACATGATTGTAGTTGGGTTTCAGTCATAAAAAGAGCATCCCCCTTTAAGCAGTATGGAATAACATCTTGAATTGTCCTCTTGTTTTCAAAACGCCATAATAACCATAAGATTTATTTCTAGAGAAATTTTCCATCATCGGTGAAATGTATTGACTTCAGCTGATATCATACCCATTAATATTGTATGAAAACTCCACATTGTCCTATGGCAGTTTTTTTTAAATGAGAATAATGAAATTGAGAGTTTGAGGATTGACAATGGCAAATGGGTTCTGTGATATAAAGAGACAAAGCAAAGCTAGTAAGAGTACCCAACCTGGTTTCCAGGGAAGCACTCAACTCTTAATTTTGTTTTCCAGGATATGAATGATTATCCTCCAGTCTTTAGCAAGCGCATCTATAAGGGAATGGTAGCTCCAGATGCTGTCAAGGGCACACCTATCACCACGGTTTATGCTGAAGATGCAGACCCTCCTGTAAGTAGAAGACATTGATTAATACTCTGATCGCTAGCAAAGGACACCCTGTAGCAATCACAGCTGACCTACTTCCCAAGACAGAACAGCAAGTTCATGAGCTTAACTTTGCTAAGGTCAAAAAATTGTGTATCTTGCCTGTTGCATTTGCAGATCCAGACTAGAGTTCAAGTGTTTATTATTGAACTTAGATAATTAGGAATAGATTTTTTTTTGTTTCACTGGAATCAAAATTTAATACATACCAATTTGCCTAGCACAAGTAAAAGGTATATGTAGAAAAGATGGTTTATATATGGTATCAAAATAATTTTTATTCTTTTGAACAGTGGAAGCTAATCTGTATGAATTTTATCTTTATACATTTCTTTTTCATTCATGTATTCCTATTTTGTTAGTTCCTCCAAATTAAAGTAGTAAATAATATTTGATATATTAGGTTTAAATTATAATAATACATAACATACTATGTTTATTCTGGAAAGCTAAAATATTAATATTTTTATAGAACCAATTTAAAAGGTTAATTTTTAGCCATAATTTTGTTTCTTGCAAGATACCAAATTTCCCTTTAAGATAAAGGATTTTTCAATTAAAACCTAGTTATAGTAGAAGTGAGGTAAACTTTTGTATAATGTTAAATTAATGCATTAAATATTATAAAGAAATAATAGTATCTTCATAAAATTTTACTTTTTTTTTCTTTTTGGGTCACACCCGGCAGCACTCAGGGGTTCCTCCTGGCTCCATGCTCAGAAATTGCTCCTGGCAGGCACGGGGGACCATATGGGGCACCGGGATTCGAACCGATGACCTTTTGCATGAAAGGCAAATGCCTTATCTCCATGCTATCTCCCGGGCCCCAAATTTTTTTTCTTTTTTTTTTTCTTTTTGTGGATTTTAATAAATTACCTATAGTGTATTTGCTAGCCTGATCATTTTAAAGTAATGTTTAATTTCCTCCTTCTTCTTTTTGATTTTGAGATCAAACTCAGCAGTTATCAGAGCTTGCTACTTTCTCAAAGGTTAGGATTCACTCCTGGAAGTGTTGGGGTGACTATATGGAGTGCCAGAGATGAAATGTAGGTCTGGTGCATGCAAGACAAGTTCTCTACATTTTGTATTTTCTTTATGATCCCATATAAAATTTTTATAAATTTAGCACATGAATATATATGTATGAGGAAGCATAGACTTATATACCCTATTAAAGTATTTAAAATATGAAACATTTTTTGCTATTCCTGGCAGTTCTCAGGCAGTACATCTGGCTCTGTGCTCGGATATTTCTCCTGACAGACTCAGGAGTCATATGGAATGCTGGTTTGGAAGCAGGGTCAGTAACACATAAGGCAGATGCCCATAATCACTGTGATTTCAATCTTGTCCTATAAGAATATAAAACTACTTTAAAAAATAAGTAAATAGATGAAGATCTGAAGATATTTTGTTTGTCTGCTATTTTTCCCTATTTTTTATTTTTGATTGTTTTTTTTTTTTTTCAAAATCCAGTGTTACTAAGTGGTTACTCCGGGCTCTGCACTCAGGAATTACTCTTTACTGGTTCTGGGGAGCCATATGAAGAGTAGGGGGATCAAAACCTGTTGGAATTTTTTTCAAGCATCTTAACTGAGTTTTATAAATGACTTACTTTTAATTAATTTGGTATTACTAGCATAAATGTTATTTTTGTAGTGCTATTTAATTACCAAAAGATGAATACCTATCGTAATTTTATCCCTTTAATTGTGACAACTGTAAGCTCTTGAAATTAATATTAACATGAAAAATGACCTTGCCGTTACAAATTCTCTTTCTCAACTATGTTGAATGCTGTTGAAAAACACATGACCTAGGATTATAAAACTGAGATTAGCAAACAAGGGAAGTAGGAAGACAAAAGAAAGAGGCTGACAATGTAATGTCATAATTTGGTTGAGGGTTTTGGGCACTTTGTGGTTCTGAAGGTGTGTAAAGATGCACTTCAAAATCATAAACATTAGTATTATTTTCCACATTACCTATAATAAAAAAACATTATAGATACTTGAAACAGCTTAATTGCATCTTGGAAGCACAACAGGCATATGTTCATAGATTGGAACATATAAATAATATGTTGAATGTATAATTGGTCATTTGTCTGTTTCTAAATTAACTCTCATGGGAATGAAACATCTCCACATTTAGAAGATTAAAAATTGTATTTCACACGTTCTTTGATTATCAACTTGATCCTAATCATGTGGTAACTGGGTTGGCTCTCCAGATGAGCTCAAAGTAATAGAAGCACAGATTCGAACAAATATAAATTGCAATTACTACATTATAGGTCTATAAGTGACTGCAACAGCTACCAAATGTTATTTTATAAGTACATTTTATTAGTGTAAAATTTAAAATATTATTAGTTATAATTAAACTAATGTCAGACTATAGAGTTATGTTATTTCTCACAGAACTCAAGCTGTAGGATTAATCTATACTTTACCTTTGGTAAAATCTACATATTACTTTTGGTATTTGTGAGTTGGGTAGTGGCTTGAAATTTACACAATTTAAGAATGAACAAAATGAGTTGCCTTATTTTTTTTTTCAAATAATGACTATTACTTGGAGTGGTTTTTTTCATTAAGTCACTATTTTTATATCCAAGTATACTTTCCTCATACTTTTTTATGATTATTTTCTTCACAATCTGTATTTTGGTTGAGAATTGTATTTGAGGGGATTGGGCCACATCTGGTAACTCTCAGGGGTTACTCATGGCTATGTGCTCAGAAATCGCTCCTGGCTTGGGGGACCATATGGGATGCTGGGGATCGAACCGCAGTGTATCCTTGGTTAATGCATGCAAGGCAGACTCCTTACCCCTAGCGCCACAGTTCCAACCCCAGATTGAGATATTTTTGAATATGAATTTTTAAGTGGTATGAAAATTTGCAAATATTTCATAACTTTTCAAAAGTTAAGAAGTTATGCTTCAGTATAGGTTCACCCTGACAATGAGGAAACAAGAACAACTTGATCTAAGGGTAGGTCAGATAGGTTGGCCTACCTCATCAACTAACAGTGAGATGAAATTAGTAGATGCTCCGTCCCAATATTTATGTACAGAAGAAGATCTCTAATTACACAAGACTGCCTATGACATCAGTAATTGAACAAACTTCTCCTGGAAATAAAGACCTTAGGGTTGAACAACCAATATGCCCGGAGTTTGTAGGCAGTCTTACGATATTATGACATTATGCTTCATGGGTGGAGAAACCTAGTAACTCTTAGGACAAGAAAAATTCCTTTCTAATTTCCCCAACATTTACTATGCCTATGCACAAAAAAAGGAAAAAAGAAAGAAAAAACTTTATTTTTAAATTTTTTTGGGGGGTCACACCTGGTCTCACCCAGGAATTACTTCAGGCTCTACACTCAGAAATCGTTCCTGGTAGGCTCAAGGGACCAAATGGAATGTTGGAACTCAAACTACCATCCTTCTGCATGCAAGTCAAAAATACCTTACCTTGGCGTTTGCCTTTCATGCAAAAGGTCATCAGTTCGAATCCCGGTGCCCCATATGGTCCACCATGCCTGCCAGGAGCAATTTCTGAGCATGGAGCCAGGAGTAACCCCTGAGCACTGCAGGGTGTGACCTCTCCCCCCCCCAAAAAATGCCTTACCTCCATGCTCTCTCTCCAGTCCCCAAGAAAGAAAAATCTTTCCAGTCATCAACCCCACCCCCTGTTTTATGTCTTCTATATGGGAGCTCCCCCCTTTATTCATAGAACCTTAGAACTTAATTTTGTCAGAGCTCATATTTCTATATCCTTCTACAAATTTAAAAAGGAAAAATAAATGGATGGGACCCAGGGGCCAAGTGGTATCATGAGCACTGAGTATAAAAAAAGAGTCATATATATATAGTCATATATATATAGTTTGGGTCTCTTGATTCTATTGTTGTTGAATTTATCATAGATATATATATATATATATATATATATATATATATATCCATGATAAATTCAACAACAATAGAATCAAGAGACCCAAACTATAACGAGCTAACCACAAAATGGACCTACTTACTTACTACACTCGTAGTCTAGGACTAAGAGTATGTGATACATACTAAGGTCTGTGGCGGAGGGAGGTCAACATTGATGGAGAGAATAACCCTAATTTATTGTGACCATTTGCCTGACATACAACTGTGAAAGACTGGTATTCACAATTATCTCGATACAAATTTTAAAAAGTAAAATGAAAATGTAGAGAGTTTTACAAAAGCTAAGAAATTAATTTTAATATTATCATAAATTATAATCTCATTATTTTTAAGTTATTTTAGTTTATTATTTTTATGGGTTTAATGCAGTAAAAAGGATTTTAAAGGACTATCCAGTTTCCTAATCTGTTAAAATTATAAACATATATTTTGATATATGAGTTTCAGTTTATATATTTTAGTATTCCCATGCCAGTTCTAATACTTGGGCTATAAGTATCTAAGGTAACACTATATTTATTTAATAGTCCCTCCTCAGAAATTAGATGGTGAATTTCTTGGGGTGATGAATCAAAAGGCCCTTCTCTTTTTATTTCCACATATAGCTCCATGTTTGCTGCTTAGTGATCTGTTAAAAATTGTTGAATATATGAATACATTAATATTTTTCCTTTGTGTCTCAAGGGAGATGAAAGTTACTTATTCAGAAATTGACTTGCTTACAACTGTTTGAAAATTTCTTAATGCCTCCAAAGCCTCTGTATGGCCATTTGAGGGCTGTGGGACTAAAAATGGGTGATGAATATGTAATACTTAACAAATAGTTTTAACTCTCAGATGGTAGCTCTTTTTATTATTGAGCAATTGTAAGTAGCTTTTATTTTTAGAGGTTGTCCATATATTTTTCAAGACATTATACTTCATTGAATCAGAGTCACCCATTTCAAACTAGAAAAGAAAAAATAAAAAAATCCTTTGAAGATCAGCTGGGAAAGCTGGGTAAGGTCTTAGAGCAGAGAGAGCAATGTTGCTGAATATAAATTAAGAATTATAAAATGCATGTTGTGCACAATTAAAGCACTCTAGAGGAAGAAAGAGGGAAAAGAAATCTTCCAGGGATATTTTTCTTACTGAATTAAAGCTGTTAGGACTTCTTTTTTTTTTTTTTTTTTCTTCAGTCTTGCTTTTGTGACAGCATTGACATTATGTAGTTCACTGGAGATGTAAATAGTGAATGACTGATCGTTTTGGATATTAAAAATTGCTAACCTTTTACTTCAGCTCGCAAGAGACGTTTCACTCCTAACTTTCACAAAACAAAACTGCAAGTGTAATTTTCATTTGCATATTTCATCCTTTCCGAAGCTTCCTACAAACCCTCAAGATACAAGAATTATCTGGGAAGAAGAGTGTATGACAGAATTACATCTTTTCTGAGCATATAAATAATTGGGACCAAAAAAAAAAAACCCAAAAAACTTTTTTATTATACCAAGAGTAGAAAGAGTGAGAAGCCGTAAACATCTACTTTTTCATTGTCCCACATCACAATGCTTTCCTTTTTCTGTTTTGTTTTGTTTTGAGTTCCACAAATGGTAGCTCTCAGTCATTACTCCTAACTCTCTGCTCAGAAATTATTCCCGGTAGGCTTGGGAGACCAAATAGGATGCTGGGATTTGAACCCAGATCAAAACCAGTTCAGTCATGTGAAAAGCAAATTGTGGAGTACTATGGATCTGAGACATGCTTTTTATTTTTAAACTTTGAAAAAAAATTGTAAGCAAAATAATAACTAGGAAATGTTTAATAACAGAATTTATCAACTAATTTATATATGTTGTATTTATTATTAGTTTATTGTTTAGTTATTCATTTATTTATGTATTTATTTATTTTGGGTTTTGGGCCACACTTGGTGATGCTCAGGGATTACTCCTGGCTATGATCTCAGAAATCTCTCCTGGTTTGGGGGATATATGGCATGCCAGGAATTCCAACCTCGGTTCGTCCTGGGTCAGGCGTTTGCAAGGCAAGAGACCTACCGCTGTGCTACAGCTCTGGGCCTTATTACTAGCTTTTATTATTAATATAAAGCTTCTTTTTCAGGTTTTAATATTGTCTTGAGTTATAAATATGTTCCTTAAAATATCGTATGCTTTATAATTATTTTAAAATAAGTGATCTCACTACTCATTGTCAGAAAGAATTATTACAAATAATAAGTTTTTTTTTCTTCTATTTGTTAAAAATTTGCATGCCTCTCTTGACTTTCAGAGGTCAGATAAGCTACCTGAAGCATCATTTTTAACATGTTTTCATAGGTTATTCTAACACTATTCTCAATTTTTGAGGGCACTTTTGTTCATCTCTGTAGAAACGATGGTATGGTTTAATTTTATGCACATTAAGTTTTCTTAAAATCTTACAAACCTACAGAGTAATACTAGGTATTTATAGTGATTTTAAAATTCTGAATCTTCAAAAGAAGTCTTCTGTTGCAGAGTCAAGAACGTAGCAATGAAATGAAAGCTGTGGTGATCTTTAACCATGATGTGCTGCTTGCTTTATATATTTATTTATTTTTATTTATTTATTTATTTATTTATTTATTTATTTATTTTGGATTTTGGGTCACACCTGGCAGCGCTCAGGGGTTACTCCTGGTTACTCTATGCTCAGAAATTGCCCCTGGCTGACTCGGGGGACCATATGGGATGCCGGGATTCAATCCACCGTCCTTCTGCACGAAAGATAAATTCTTTGCCTCCATGCTATCTCTCTGGCCCCTGCTTGCTTGCTTTATATACAGTAGTTAAACTATTCAGGGTCAATAATGTTAGAAGATTGTATTTTTTTGGGCCCGGAGAGATAGCAGAGCGGCGTTTGCCTTGCAAGCAGCCGATCCAGGACCAAAGGTTATTGGTTCGAATCCCGGTGTCCCATATGGTCCCCTGTGCCTGCCAGGAGCGATCTCTGAGCAGATAGCCAGGAGTATCCCCTGAGCACCGCTGGGTGTGGCCCAAAAACCAAAAAAAAAAAAAAAAAAGATAGTATTTTTATCTACAGATAATGCTTCTATTGTATATAATTTTTCATTGATGTTACTTAGGCCTATTTTGTCACTTATATACTGACTTGTGTGATTAAACTTTATGGACTTTTATTATGGCAGGCAATATAACATAAACACTTATTTTTTTATTTCTGAGCTTAATAACAATATATATGTTGACCCTGGGAAATATTAGGGAATATTTACAAATAGTGCATTTTAGTCCCCTTCACTTAAATATTGGTTGGGAAATAATCAAGAATTGTTTCCATACTGCGTGTTTGCTTATGAAAATTAAGATGTGCCTCAAACTGGAGTCTCTTTTGTCTCAAACAATTCATTAATTGCAAAGAACACCATGGATCAGTTGGGACTTGATTTTTCAAATGACAATTGGTTCTACCTAGATTTGAAATTGTAAATAAATATAAAAGGAAATATTCTGAAAAACAACATGTTTAACATATACAAAATGTTTCTTAGTGTTTCTAAATCTCTCATCATTTCTTTCTTTTTTATAGTCTATGATTTTCAGATTATCTTAGGAATAATTATACTGTTGACTTTTCTTGAGATAAATATTAGATTTAACTAGATCTAAGTAAATATCTCCTATATGAGAAAATGCAATATATGTCACAGTAAAATGCCTTTACTTAAAATTTTTATAGCATTTTGGTTTTTCCTTTGCTGGCATCCTAAAGTGTTTCTTTGCTATGTATTGTTAATATTATGATTTTTATGGTAATATACTTACTGTGAGCTGAAGAGATAGTACAGGTATTAAGTGACTTGTCTTCCATGTAGCCAAACTCCTGACAACATGATTCCTACAACATATGTAATCCCTGAAAGTAGAGCAAGAAGTAAGTTTTGAGCACAGATTTCTCTGGTTACAAAGCAAATAAATTAGCAAGTAAATAAACATATAAATGAATATATGAAATTCCATAAAGTATGGATTTAATCAATGATTTCTAGGTGGAATAGAAAATATTAATTGAATTATTTGATAGATATAAAATAAAATATAACTATACCAATAGTAAAACAATGAAATTAATTTAGGAAAATTAAAGTAGACATATTTCATAACTAAGTAATACCATCAAAAGATTACAAAGATATCTGTCTTACCCCAGTGTATCTGGAGCTTGAGAACAATGATGTGTAGTAAAAGAACTGTGTCATACCTGGCAGAAAGTTTATTTCTTATATAACATATCCAGATTTATGTGTTTCCCAAGCTGATTAGAATTTAGTACCCAGAGCTTGGAGTAGACTGAAGCAGATGGCAGGCATAGAGGGAGCAAATTTCTATGCATGTCAAACTTGTCATGAGTAGAACCTGAAGTACATATTGGAATCTCACACCTTTAATATGATCCTAGGATGATCTGATTGCATTTATATATCAAGGGATGAGTCAGGAAAAACTGCACTGACTTATGAAGTCAGGACAACTGTGTGCAAAAAAGCCACCTAGTAAAATTTAAGCTATAAAAATAAATATGTTCTCAAATAGAGAGCCAGAATCCTATTGGTAATCAAACACAGTAGCAAAGCCATCAATACATCCTTAGAAATATCACCATATTTTCTCTTCTTTGAAATGTGAGTAAGTATAAAAGGGACAAAATAAAGAAAGGTGTGAAGGTAAGAGAAAAATTTCTAGTTAAGTGGATTGTGTAAAAATAATATGTTTTCAGATTTGAAAATAAGAAGAACAGAGAAAGAAAGTAATATGAAGGGACTGGAATTATAGTACAGTGGACAATTATTTTCCTTGCATGTAGCCTATATGTGGCACATTCAAATTCAATATTTAACAACATCTTATCACCAAAGCCCACTAAGAATGAACACTCTGTCAGGAATAGAAGTAAACCCTGAGTACAATCAGATATATACCGTCAAATAAACAAAGTACAAAAAATACGAACTAGGTAAGTGTAGACATTTTTAACTTTGTTGATAAAAAGACTTAGAAAAGACATATGCACAAAGAAAAGGTGCCAGATGATAAAACATGATACAAATGCTAAATAAATATGCCTGCAAAGTGATTGATGACAAAACTCCATAAACTATAGATTACATTTGACTAAGTTTTTATCATATGGTTCAAAACAACAAAAATACTTTTGGCAAATATCATATGCATACTTAATCATTACTACTTATGGATATTGTATTAAAATAAGGATTAACATTGTCATGCCTCCTTCTCTTGATTTCTGCCAAAAAATTTAAGTTTAGAGATATAAATTGATCTTAACCAAGTAAGTAAAAATCACAAAACAAGAAATATCTATGAATTAAAAATATAAGACTCTCATCCTTTCAAAGAGGAAAGTTTGTGGAGGAAGTGATTCAGAGCTGATGTCTGAAAGATAAAAAGATGTTTCTATAGCAAAGTACTAGCAGACAAAAATAGATTTTCAAGTATATAGGATGAACAATGAATTTCAGAAAAAATGAGGCAATTTTGTCAGGATTCTGTAGAGGTAAATCTGAGTGCAATCCTAGAGACTCAGAAATCATAAAGATATCTGGTTTCAGTCATAGATAAATGGGAGTCTTAAGACAAAGGATATAGGATGACTAATCTTTAGCCCTTATTCATGACTATTCCTAATTTTGGATTTTGCTTTGTGAATTGTTTTCTATGTAGTCCGTTGAAAATGTACTTACTACTATATTAATACATGTTTAAAATGAAGAAATTTGTCAATGATTAAATGAATGCATTATTTTAATTTTAAATATTTAGGAGATAGTCATCTTTACTTGTATGTAAAATTTTCTCAAAAATGTCATTGATGAAATATTTTAGATTGAGTATTTTCTAGGATGCAAAAATTGTTAATAGAAAATAGCAGAAGCAAACTCTACAAAGTGATACATATTTGCAATTTATATAGTAATTATACATTGCATTTATGACTGTTAATTCTGGCATAGGTAACCTATTATAGAGTTAATTCATTTTTTGTTGTTAAAATGCAATAATTATTTCAGGTGTTAGGAAGCATAGTGGATGGAGAAGAAAGAAATGCCTTGATGAAGTTGGTGATTAATGGAGAGTTTAACACATGGAAATTTAAAAAATATTTTACAATACAATTAAATGTACATAAATACACACTCAAAGATGACTAAATCATTATAACAGCAACACCAGCTTGTTAGTAATTTCTGATTCTATATCATACCTAGGAGAGTTTGTGAATTGCACCACTACAAATATATGAGATTAATTTTTTCAAAGACATTAAGAAAAAGAACTTTAGAAACAATGTCAGGGAGAAAATTTGTTGTCATTTGAAAACAAATTACTTAATATTTGTGCATAATGAAAATAATAGGTCTAGTATTCCCTGGTATAATGTGGCTTCCATTATTATGATGAAAATTATGTGTGTCTCAGTAATTTCTTGATAATCATGTATTTAAGAAAAATGACTGAATCAAGATATCCCATGGTATTAAAGACAATTATTTTGTGCCATTATAGGCTCATTGAAATTCCTTATGTTTGCACATTTAGAACATCTTGTATGCAGATCTACAATTACCTGCTGTAGTAAATAATTACATTCTCATCAGAATTAACAACTAACTGTAATTTTATACTACTATAGAATTGAAATTAGGACTATAGAACTAATACAGAGACCATAGAGTTTGTCTAGCATGTGAGCTGATCCTAGTTTGATCTTTAGCACTTCTAATATCAATATTAGTGTCAACACTAGCAATGATAACTGAGCACTGACTATGGATGGAGTAATCATGGTACAGTCTACCATCCTTGGATCCCTCGTAAAAAGTGAATATTCAAATTAATACATAATTAATAAGGGCAATATTGAAATAATAAGGAATGAGTAGCTTGAAGTTCATGTATATTTATTTCCATTACATCAATTCTATCAACTGTGTTATATAAAAAAACTAATTAATATTTTAAAATGTAGAATCCTGATGATAGAATTTTTGTCTCTCGTGTTCTCTATAAAATTTGCTTTCTTCAGAATATCACTACAATATCAATACATGTATTAAGTAACTGACTATTCCAGCAATATCATCCTATAAGTTTACACATACAAGATTTGATGTTTATTTAATATTTATCTTAATGTTTATAAAGATTCTAAGTTTAATTCATAAGTTTATAAGTTCAGAGTTTATACAATTAAGATCTAGAAAATGAGTGTATCACAAAGTTAAAAGTATAATTTTCACAATTTGAACGTTATTTGAATAATTTGTTATTAATCATTACATAACATTTAAAATAATTTAAACTATATCAACTAATATCTTGGAAGAAATATATTATGTGAGATGATTTTTTTAACTAGGAAATGTGAGCTATCAGTAGCTAATTGGCACGTAAGCTCAGTGGTTGATCTGAATCCTTAGACAATATCAGAAAAATAGTGTTGTTAGTTTTTTTTTCTTTTTTTTTTATTATTTTAGACTCTTCTTTCAAATATGACTCTTTTTCCTTTAATTAAAGTATTTTCTGGGAGGGGATCACAACCAGCAGCACTCAGGGGTTACTCCTGGCTCTATGTTCAGAAATCGCTCCTGGCAGACTCTGGGGACCATATGCATATGGGATGCCAGGATTTTAATCACTGATCTTCTGCATGCAAGGCAAATGCCTTACCTCCATGCTATCTCTCCGGCCCCTAGTGTTTTCTTTTTATAAATTTTAGAGTGATGGTAATTATGCTTAAATTTACTATAGTGCTTATAAATTATTTTTTTAAAAATTTGAAAAATCTTGCAATAATTCCATCATTTATGACATTACAAATTTTTAGGAAAAAAGATTTTATGATGACATAACTCTTTACCATTTTCTTTTTTTTTTTTTTTTGGTTTTTGGGTCACACCTGGCAGTGCTCAGGGGTTACTCCTGGCTCCATGCTCAGAAATTGCTCCTGGCAGGCACAGGGGACCATATGGGGCACCGGGATTCGAACCGATGACCTTTTGCATGAAAGGCAAATGCCTTACCTCCATGCTATCTCCCGGGCCCCTCTTTACCATTTTCTAAATAAATATGTACTTCTTTTAAGAAATTTAGTATCAATAGTCAATGAAATTTTGTATTGATAACCATATTTAATATTTTACTAATATCATTTCATAGCATATATATTATATATGTATATATATTTGTGTTATAGATAAAATCAAACCGTGACAAATTATTATGTTTGCATTTTTTCAAGAGCATTTCTCTATTCTCTTTCTAATATATCCAGAACAGTTTACATACACAATACATCCAGCACACTTTGCAATTTTATTTTCTGTTTTTATTTAGATTTGAACTTTTGGGCCATATTCAGCTATGCTCAGCACTTACCCTTGGCTCTGCACTTAGGAATCCCTGCTGGTGGGTTTGGGGAGACATCAGAAATTACAGGGATTAAACCTTGGTTGACCAGTGCAAGGCAAGTTTCTTCCCGTGGTCAATCTCTCTGGCTCCATCTTTTAAAAAAATATCACCTAACATTTGTTTTCTTTTATACATAAGTTTTGTAATTCCAAATTATTTTGTTCTGTGTCTGTGACAATTCAACTGTCTTTAGCTCTCTATACATTTACTAACAGCAGGTAGCATGGAGTAAATTTATCATAACATACTGATATACAGGAACATATCTTGCAAAAAAAATTCAACAATGTCAGTTATTAAACAGCGGTTGTCATATATATTTTAAAATAAAATTAAATCACCTTGAAATAGGGGCTGGGAAGATAATTTACAGGTTTAGAGAAAATCTCTTAATTAAATAGGAGTGTCACTAAATTTGATTATCATTATAACTACTATTATTTCAATAATAATTTAATAACAATTTAATTTTAATAACAGTAATTGCTAACAAGTCACTATTAGGTATGCCTGGGACATCATAGCCACTGGGCCAGAGTAGCACGGCTCTATAATTAGAGCTATGGGCTCCTTAATTCTGGGAAGTTTCTTCCCCAAATCATAGCAGACATGGTATATAGGGAGGAAACTGGAGTTATTATTATTTAAGGAAAATTGATGATGGTTTGCCAAAATGAACCTTCAATTTACTGTTCAAATAAATAATTTTTAAAAGCATATATGAAAGACACTGCTTATTTGAAGCGGCCTCCTAAAATGTAATTCTGCTACATTTAAAAAGTAAAAATCAAAACTGTTAAAATATATAATATGCTTATAAAATACTTGGAATTTTATTAGACAGCTTGATTTTTATTACTCCTGTTTTACTTATAAAGTTAATTAATAACACAGGGCTGGAGCAATGGCCCAAGTAGTAGGGCATTTGTCTTGAACACGCTAACCTAGACAGATTGTGATTTGATACCCCAGCATCCCATATGGTCCCCCAAGCCAGGAGCGATTTCTGAGCACATAGCCCGGAGTAACCCTGAGTGTCAACAGGTGTGGTCCCTAAACCTCCAAAAAATATTGATTAATAATGCACAATTTTCTTTTAGGGATTGCCTGCAAGTCGTGTGAGGTACAGAGTAGATGATGTCCAGTCTCCTTATCCTGCCAGTATTTTTGATGTTGAAGAAGATTCTGGAAAAGTAATAACTAGAGTTAATCTTAATGAAGAACCAACAACTATTTTTAAGGTTAGTGCTGCATGTTCCTTCTACTGTCTATCATATGTTTGCATTTGAATTGAGAATTAGCTAAAGAGGTGATTAAATGCTTTTCTTCATTCTCTATTGAATAATTTAAAGACTATACTTTTTCTGCCAATTTATCAATAATATGTATCATACCTTACGTATAGCTAGAATTTCTAAATTTTATGTCAATGCTAATGATTTTCATGTGTAGGTAAGAAACATCATAAAATAAAATAGACATATTATTAATACTGTCTTTAATGCAATAAAAATATGATAGAACTAGATTTGAAGTTTAAATGTCAGTGTTAGTGTATATAATATGTAATTTAATTGCAGGCACTAACAAAACTATAAAAGAGAAAGGTTATTAATGTCATGATATTGTCATATTTTCTACATGCCTTGTAAGTGGCTTTCCATCATAAATTTATCAATGCAAGGTATTTGAGTTTTCTTTCTTAAATTTATGTTATTTTATTTTTTGGGGGGGTTCAAACCTGGCAGTGGTTACTCCTGGCTCTATGCTCAGAAATTGCTCCTGGCAGGCTCAGGGGACCAAATAGGATGCCAGGATTCGAACCACTGACCTTCTGTATGCAAGGCAAATAAATGCCTTTACCTCCATGCTATCTCTCCAGTCCCGTATTTCAGTTATCTTTACTAGAAAATGAAAGTAAAATTTAGGTCAGAATTTTTAATGATGAAATAAGACATATGTAGCATATTCTAATACAATGTTGTTATCTAGTATACGATAAAAAACATTACCATTGATTGCTCTGGAAACTTGCAGTCCAGTTATTAAATGCATATACAAAAACTACTGTTTTATTAGCATATTTATAATATTTAATATTAACTTTTATTACTTTTTAGTTGGTGGTTATTGCTTTTGATGACGGTGAGCCTGTAATGTCCAGCAGTGCTGTAGTAAAAATTCTTGTATTGCATCCTGGAGAAATTCCACGCTTCACACAAGAGGAATATAGGTATTGATTCTATGCAAGTTCTGCAATACATTAAATTTTTATTATTTACCTGAGAGTTCTGAAATTTGAAAATGTTTTAATTCCAATTTATGCTTTTTCAAAATAACATTACAATATGTTTATTTTAAGTTACTAAAACATGATATAAATTTAATTATAGTTTAATTGTAAGTAAAACAAGGTTCTAGATTTAGTTGGAACTGAATAATGATATCAATCATAAGCAAATTTTTAATCTTGTATATTGTCAAGTACATTTTACCAAGAAATTTTGATATTTATAAAATGAATTTTCCATAAAGTTGATGAGAGTATATGTGCATTCTATAGGTTTATTTTTATATTATATAAATATATCAAAGTTCTATGCTTATTATCTTTGTTGAATTTTTCATAATGAAATGTATATTAACAGATATTTGTTATATTTCCATAGCTAATTTTATAAAATGATTTCCTGAGATAATGGTAAATCTTGCATATAAAGACATTCAAGAGGATATTTAGCATTTGAGAATTAATATATGCTTGGGATTATGCATTTGTAACACTTGCACATTAAAGTAAAAAATTAAAATTTAAGATACACTATAAAAGAATTGTCTTAAAAATTTTAGGAAGAATTTAAAGCTGAAAATACAAACCATTTTTACATTCATCTTATTAATTAAACTGGTAATCTACAGACAAATTTGTGAATAACATTAGCATTTGCAACCTAAGTATATTCCATATGAGAACTGTGATTAGCCACTCACAGTATTGTTATTATCTATAACAGATATATATATATATATATATATATATATATATATATATATACTTCTATATAAGTAGTATAAGTGCTTTGATTCGGAGTAATCCTTTTCATTAAGCCAGAAATCTATGAATCTTCATGAGTCATATATTCCTATGATCTCATCTTCAATTAATTTTGAGGGTTTGAATTTTAATGTGTATTTTTAGGAATAGGTATACCATATATATGTTATGTATGTGCATCAATTCTTGAAAAATGAAGAATTTATCTATACTAATGTAACTAAAGCTACTGTTTATTGATTGCACCATAACTGAATATATGATAGAGAGACTTTTCTTCCTCATAAGTATAGTATAATTTTATTTTATGATATTTCCTTGTTTAAATTTAGACATTAAATAATTCCAATAGTAGTATGTTAAGATTTAATGGAGATAATGTTCTTATTGGTAATGGAGGAGGACCACTAGACACTGAAGGGTGACTATTGATTTTTACTGGATATAGCTTCACATTTCAAAAGCTTATAGTCAGTAGATTAAAAAAATACACAGACATTATAATAAAACTTTGAAAACTAGTTCAGAGGAGATATCTTCAGAAAGAACATCAAAGACATCTAAACTGACTGAATATTCTATTGATATGTCTGGTAAATTTCAAAATAATTTATTTCTGTTTAACTAGGAAAAATGAACATGAAAATGATATAACATATGATTAAAGTAAAATAAAAATTTTAGATAAGGAGAACATGGGATATAGATTTTATTTTTCTAAAAATTTTATATCTATGAACTTTAACTATATCAGGAGACAAGATATGGGCGGATAGGTTACTAGTCCAGTAACATTTCTAATGACTTATGTACTTTTTCTTTATTAAAAATCTGACTCTACAACTGACAAATTTATCTCAGCATTTTTAAACCAAATATTTCCACATAATTTATATAAAAACCACTGAAACTATAATAAATACAGTAAGATTCTGAGCAGTTCACTGTGAAGGCTGCTTTTGCCTTCATATCTATTTGCTTCCTTTTAATTTTGCCATGGAACCCATAAACAAAATTCTTTAGATAGTCATGCTTTTCTTATTTTGGTCGTCTGAATTTTAGAAAAGGTGTAAACTCTTTCATCTTCCTCACCAGTGTATCTAGAGCTGAAGTTCAAAAAATGTACTAACATTTGAGTTAATTTCAAAAACCCATCATTGCCTCACGCAGCCTTACTATTGTTTCCAAGATTTCTTACAAAGATTAGTCATTCCTTATAAATAAACCCACCAGCAAAACCATCAGCCAAAAAGAGAGAGAGACAGAGAGAGAGAAATACTCAATATAATACATTAACAACATTTTGATCAGGAATTTGTTTTATTTATTTATTGTTTAAATTTTATTTATATATTTTATATATTGATATATATGATATATTTAAATATATAGAGAGACATATATATCACCAAATGTTTCTATTAGATTGCTTTTGATCTCTTTTATAAAACCACTATGGCATGAAGGCCAAGGTCATAGGTTTCATGGGCATTATCATTTAACTTCCTTTTTAATTGTATTTATTTAAATTTACTTTTTTAAAAAATAAAAATGGTTTGTTCCAAAGATCTTTAACATATTCTGAATATAACTATTTTTTGGGGGGTCACACCCGGCAGTGCTCAGGGGTTACTCCTGGCTCCATGCTCAGAAATTGCTCCTGGCAGGATAACTATTAACTAAAAATAGATTCTACCACTAAAGTCCTTAGTATAAATAAGAAAATGTGGGACCGAAGAGATATCATGGAGGTAAAGCGTTTGGTTTTCATGCAGAAAGATAGTAGTTCAAATCCTGGCATCCCATGTGCCTGCAGGGGCAATTTCTGAGCATAGAGCCATAACCCCTGAGCACTGCTATGTGCGACCCAAAAACAAACAAACAAACAAAAAGAAAATGAAGTCAATTATGCATTGCTAAAATTATAACCATCTAATGAGTGCGTTTGGAATAATGTTTGACCTTTTGGGAAAATATGTATAACAGAATACAAACCATATAATTGACTATTTTATTTCATGTGTTTTTTTTTAAATAAAAGGACAGTTTGACACATCCTCATATTAATAAAAATAATCCCACTTGTGTCAATATTATTGCATTGTAAATTCAATAGTATATGTCTATTTTCTTTTTTTTTTATTTTTTTTTTGGTGTTTGGGTCACACCCGGCAGTGCTCAGGGGTTACTCCTGGCTCCATGCTCAGAAATTGCTCCTGGCAGGCACGGGGGACCATATGGGGCACCGGGATTCGAACCGATGACCTTTTGCATGAAAGGCAAATGCCCTCCCTCCATGCTATCTCCCAGGCCCCGACATGTCTTAATAGTATTATTTTAATTTATTTTAATGTTATTGGTTGGGGGAGGCATTCTTATTATGCTTAGTTCTGCATTCAGGACTTAATCCAAGCAAGCCTTAGAGGACCATATGGGATGCCAGAAATAGAACCAGGGTCAAATGTTTTTAAGGCAAGCACCCTACTAAGCCCCTAATTAACTTTCTAATTAAAAAGCCATTAATTAAAATGCCTATATAAATTATTGGCAGATGATACTTATTTTGAATTAAAACTTAATGAATGCATTTCATAGGCTAAACTCTGATCTGAAACATGAATAAATGCACATGAAAATATGGCTATGTACACTAAAATATATTTTATCACATATATCCATATATATGCATACATGATATATGAGTTTCATCATTGTTTCTTTATGCTTCTAAAGATTTTAGAAAGTGCATAGAGCTGAGAATATATGGATGCTTAAATTATTTCATCTTCTGCTTATAGAACTAGACTATATATTTTCTAGCATCTCTGGCTTTATAGATGCATCTGACTGTCTCCTGGCTAATAATGTTGAGTTTCATGGTGTTTGAATAACAGTCTGTCAATGATCTCAATAAACTGTTCAGTCAGGAAAGAATTTAAGAACTCCTTACTTTATGTCTAACCAATATTTTTAACTGGCAGTTAAATATTTTACTGATGGAAGCATTTATTCAACATCATGCTAATCATTTATAATGTAACTATCAATTCTGTACACATTCCACGCTAGCTGCATATTGTCTTCCAACACCAGCATGCTCAGTATTCCGATACCAATCTTTCAACCAGCATAACCTTCCCTTGGCCATTACCCCAGTTTCCTACCTCCTCCCCCAAACCTTCCTCCCTAGCAGGCATAGCATAATTTAGATTGTATGGCTTATCACAAAATGAATTATCAAATCATTGAAAGATATTTCACTAAAAGAAAATTAGTGTACAATGATCTCTCACACAATGGTGTTAACATAAAGCAAGGTGTTTAACATTGTCTGATGGTTTTCTCATTTATTTGTCTATTGAGACTTCCATGTATCAATTTTTGTTTATTGATATTACTTGATCTAAATGCTACTTCCCAACTAGTTTAGTGCTATCCTATGAAGCTGCCAATATTATGGAATATGAAGTGATTGTGTAACCACGTGTATGGTTGCCTCGAGAAACTCCAATATCTGTACAACTGGCCTGATGTCTTTTAATCACTTGACTTGATTTTTACCTCTACCAAGATCAGTCATGAAGATTTAAAACTGGGAAATTTACATGGTGGTGTCTATGAAATGTGGATGTAACTTCTGGGGCTTCCTTCAGTACAGGGGAAAGGGAGAGGCTGCTCCCCCATTCCAATGGGACCCCAGAATTCTCAGCCTTAAATTTTCTTTACCTGGAATTTAAATTTGATTTGGCATCTCTCTAGAGATTAGTGATGAAACCGTGAAGTTGGGCCTTTTGTGCCATTTGCATAGTGGCTAGAGGACTTATAGGACTATAGAGACTATAGGACTCTAATCTAAAAACTGGGCCTTCAACAAAGTGGGGGACTCAACGCAACTGTTCTCGAGGGCATCCTAGAGTTTTCAGCTGAGGATCGGTATACGAATGATTTTTGGCTATATGTCTTGCAAATCTTAAAAGACACTGGTATTGCTTATGAGGTGGTCTTTGGGATGTTGATGTGACTGATGGCATATATGACAGAATGAAGGGTTGGGGGATGCTGCCCACACCCAATCTGAGAAGACGTCACAGTTCTCACCCCCAAAATGCTATAACTGGAACTTTTCAGAAAATACACTGTTTAAATGCAAAATGGTTTTTTTTTCATATGTTGTGTTTCCTTCTCTATCATTTATTCACTACCTCAGAGAGATGCCCTAAATTTTTGAATATGCTAACTAGTGCAGTTAATATTCATGTTAATAATTAATGCT
The DNA here is from genome assembly GCA_004027635.1 of Crocidura indochinensis. Classification (NCBI taxonomy): domain Eukaryota; kingdom Metazoa; phylum Chordata; class Mammalia; order Eulipotyphla; family Soricidae; genus Crocidura; species Crocidura indochinensis. Next base: position 1,326 of record PVKC010000335.1, on the reverse strand, counting down.
GTGGTTAATATCAGATGTAGAAGAAACCAATGATATTAGATCCCAGGCGAGTTCATGTCATGGCAGCTTAGCATGGGGCGCAATATCAGAGTATAAATGGATTCAACCATCCTGGAATCTTTGGGGAGGTTACTCGATTTATTATAGGTGAGAGTGTGTCACTTATAATGTGCTTCAGCCAATTAGGTTAGAGGTGAGTAGTGTGGGAGCTTTGTATGTTTATGGGAATGCAATGTGTGAGATGAACGTTTTTGGCTACATCAATCAGGGTGAGTTATTGAAATAAATGGATTGAATTCTGGAAAAGTATGTATACGAAATTACACCAGTTAGTGCAAGGATAATTTTGAGTTAAAAGCATTTTTTAAGCAGATGCAGGAATAGCAACATAATATCCCTCTTTTTTTCTAAAAATCTAAAGTGTATATGAAAGACCCTCGTTTTTCTGAAGAAAATAGATAAAATAATCTTTTTGTTTGTTTGTCTTTGTTTTTGTTTTTGGATCACACCCTGCAGCAGCACTCAGGGGCTACTCTTGGCTCTATGCAGAGAAATCGCCCCAGGCAGGCTCCGGGGACCAAGGAATGTCAGGATTCGAACCACGGTCTTTATGTATGCACTGCAAACACCAGGGAAAATAATCTTTAAAGTGCATAGAAAGTCAAGAGAATTCAATGGTTCTTGTTGAAATCTTTGATATATTTTTCTAATCTCCTTACAAAATTTTTAAATTTCATTTTATTGAAACCATCTTTATATTTTTCCCACTTCCCCTTTTTATTTAATCTGACATAATATAAATAGGTTCAGCAAATTTGTTTTGGTCTTCATTATTTTCATTAGGGTATCTGTATTATAGAACATTTTTGTATTTATCTGTAGCATTATTTAACTATATAGAGTAAATGATCAATTGAACTTGCAAAGATTCAAATAAAAAATTACCTACACTACAGAATTGTTTTTAGTGCAAGAACTTCTTAGAGAACATTTGTGGAGTTCACAATTTTTTTTTTTTGTTTGTTTTTTTGGTTTATGGGTCACACCCGGCAGTGCTCAGGGGTTACTCCTGGCTCCATGCTCAGAAATTGCTCCTGGCAGGCACGGGGGACCATATGAGGCACCGGGATTTGAACCGATGACCTTTTGCATGAAAGGCAAACGCCTTACCTCCATGCTATCTCCCGGGCCCCGAGTTCACAAATTTTTAGTTTAAAACTTATATTATTTTTTTCTCTTTTACCAGAATGGAAGGGTGCTGATGTGTTATAAAAGGAAAGCAATAATCTAAGATATCTTGTATTGTAAATGAAGGTGAATCCTTTC